>ML411000.1:43641-56703 GCA_005239525.1 Nicotiana knightiana | reverse complement strand
ATCTCATATTGTCTGCCATGCAATAGAAAGAGTATGTTTGAGAAACTTAACTATCGAAATACTGTTTTTCCTTAATACATTTCTCACTTTGTTTTACCTTGTATTGGTCTTTTAGCGATCAGAAACTTGATAAAATTCAGTCAGAATTTTCTAACACTAGAACATATATGTTTTGTATTCACAGATGAAAGAAGTAGTAAGAAATTATAATGTCGAGTCAACATGGTTTATTGAAGGATATATGCCACCTGTTTCTGAATACCTGAGCAATGCACTAGCAACTACCACATATTACTACCTTGCGACGACATCGTATTTGGGCATGAAGTCTGTTACGGAGCAAGATTTTGAGTGGTTGTCAAAGAATCCTAAAACTCTTGAAGCTAGTGTAATTATATGTCGTGTTATCGATGACACAGCCACATACGAGGTATGATTTGCATCTCAAGAACTTATATCATTATATGAGATTTGGACAAACAAAGTATTGCAACAACAATTAAGGTAATATAAAAGCTAACCTTTAATTTATCTGCTTTCTAGGTTGAGAAAAGCAGGGGACAAATTGCAACTGGAATTGAGTGTTGCATGAGAGATTATGGTATATCAACAAAAGAGGCAATGGATAAATTTCAAAAAATGGCTGAGACAGCATGGAAAGATATTAATGAAGGACTTCTTAGGCCCACTCCTGTCTCTACAGAATTTTTAACTCCTATTCTCAATCTTGCTCGTATTGTTGAGGTTACATATATACACAATCTAGATGGATACACTCATCCGGAGAAAGTCTTAAAACCTCACATTATTAACTTACTTGTGGACTCCATCAAAATTTGAGCTGCCATTTGTTGCTCATCTCAAGGATACTTCATTCTTCTTTGTTGTATAATTACATTGTTAGGGAGCTGCTTTTGTGTGTTATGCAGCGCACTTCCTAAACTAGGACCTTCTTATGATCCTTGTAATCACAATATTTTGTATCGATGGGAATCAAATTCCTTTTGTAGTTGTCAACCATCTTTCCTTATAATATATAGACTAATTTTATGTTTTCATGCTTGACCTTAAGTTGAAAACTACTTCAGTCATGCCTGTTTACAAGAGACATTTAAGATCAAATAACTAAATACATGTTTATTGCTCGAGAGCTGTATAATACTAGAGAACCAGGTCTGTTGTTATCTCGATATTCATACCCAAATATACCCGTTTAACACTTCAAATGATAGAAATTAAAGTTCACCCGATTTCACTTCTGTGCTATCAGCATATATACATTTTTTCATTCCGTCCATTTTCTCCTTTTTGCAATTTCATGTATATAACTAGGATGTAATAATAACTCTAAATAACAATATTATTTGGGGTTTTTACCAAGCCATACACTATAATAACAGTATTGCGACGAAGATTTCGCTGGAATTAATTGTTACATTATAATTGTAGAGAAAACAACAACTTTATATATAATTTAACAACAAAAACAACAACAACTACCCAGTAAAGTCCCACAAAGTGGGGTCTGGGGAGGGTAATCTGTACACAGACCTTACCCCCACCCTGAAAGGGCAGAGAGGCGGTTTCCAATAGACCCTCGGCTCAGGAGGACGAAAATAAATACGAAAAGACAATATATTAGTAACTTCCAATAGAAACTAATAGCATAAACATAAAAATATGAAAGTAATAACATAAACATAAAAGCCATCAAATAAGTGACAAGCAATACCCTTAGCCAGTATCTAAGGGAAGAGAACGCTCAACATAGACCGCAAGCCCTCTAAGGTCAATCATATCCAAACCCACCCCACCCCGGGACTGAAGAATGAAAATCTCTACTACCCCTATCCTACAACCCTGATACTTGACCTCCAGACCTTCCTATCAAGAGCCATGTCCTCGAAAATCTGCAGTCTCGCAATGTCCTGCCTAATCACCTCTCCTCAATACTTCTTCGGCCGCCCTCTAACTCTCCTCAAATCCACCACCACCAACCGCTCACACCTCCTCACCGGGGCGTCAAAGCTCCTTCTTCGCACGTGACCGAACCATCTTAGCCTCGCTTCCCGCATCTTATCATCCACCGGCGCCACGCCCACCTTCTCCTGAATATCTACATTCCTAATCTTATCTATCTTAGTGTGCCCACACATCCACCTAAGCATTCTCATCTCTGCTACCTTCATCCTCTGAATATGGGAGTTCTTAACCGGCCAATACTCTGCCCCGTACAACATGGCTAGACTAACCACAGCTCTATAAAACATACCTTTAAGTTTTGGTGGCACTTTCTTGTTACACAAGACTCCAGATGCAAGCCTCCACTTCGTCCAGCCTGCCCCTCTACGTCTGGTGACGTCCTCGTTGATATCCCCATCTTTATTAATCACCAACCCAAGGTACTTAAAGCTATATCTATTTGGGATGACCTGATATCCAAGCCTCACGTCCCCACCTATCTCACTCGCCTCACCGCTAAACTTGCACTCCAAATACACCGTTTTAGACCTGCTCAATTTGAAACCCTTAGACTCGAGGGTTTGTCTCCAGACCTCCAGCTTCTCGTTAACACCAACCCTCGTCTCATCAATCAGAACTATGTCATCAGCGAATAACATACACCATAGCACATCCCCTTGGATGTGGTGTGTCAGTGCATCCATCACTAAGGCAAATAGGAATGGGCTAACCGCAGAGCCTTGGTGTAACCCCATAACAACCGGGAAATGCTCTGAGTCGACTCCACAGTCCGAATGTTAGTCTTAGCTCCATCATACATGTCCTTGATCGCTCTTATGTAGGCTACCGACACACCCTTAGCCTCAAGACTTCTCTAGAGCACCTCCCTAAGGACCTTGTCACACGCTTTCTCGAACTCAATAAACACCATGTGTAGGTCCTTCTTCTTATCTCTGAACTGTTTCACCAACCTCCTAATAAGGTGGATAGCTTCCGTGGTGGATCAACCCGGCATAAACCCAAACTGGTTGTCGGATATCGACGTCGTCTTCCTCACCCTCGCCTCAACCACCCTCTCCCAGATTTTCATAATATGACTTAGTAACTTGATGACCCTATAGTTGTTACAACACTGGATATCACCTTTGTTCTTGTACAACGGCCCCACTGTACTCCATCTCCACTCCTCCGGCATCCTCTTTGTCCTAAAAATAACATTGAACAACCCCGTCAACCACTCCAATGCTGCTCTACCCACACTCTTCCAAAACTCCACCGGAATTTCGTCCAGCCCGGACGCTCTACCCCTACTCATCTTACACAAAGCCCCCACAACCTCTTCCACGCTAAAGCGCCTGCAAAACCCAAAGTCTCGGAGACTCTCCGACTGCCCCAAGACCCCTAGCTCTATTTCTGGATCCCCCTCCTCGTTAAGAAGACCTCGAAAGTACGACTGCCATATTTTCTTAATATGAGACTCCCCCATCAATACCCGACCGTTCTCGTCCTTGATTCACCTCACCTAGTCTAGATCCCGAGCCTTCCTCTCCCTCGCTTTAGCCATCCGAAATAACTTATTTTCCTCGCCTTTCTCCCCCAATTCCTCGTACATACGACAAAATGCCGCATTCTTGCCCTCTGTGACCGACAACTTCGCCTCCTTCCTCGCCACCTTGTACCTTTCTCTATTCTCTCTCCTCTCCTCCTCACTTGTGCTCCCGGCCAACTTTGCATATGCCACCTTCTTCGCCTCCACTTTACCTTTGACTACATCATTCCACCACCAATCGCCTTGATGTCTGCCAGAATAACCCTTCGATACCCCTAGCACCTCCCTCGCAGCTTCCCTCACAAAGTTCACCGTCACTGACCACATAGAGCTCGCGTCCCCACTACTCCTCCAAGATCCCAAAGCGGATAACCTCCTCTCTAACTCCTAGTCATTATCCTTACTCAAAGCTCCCCATCTAATCCTCGGACGGTGCTAGACGAACCTCCTCTTCCTCTTTACCAAAATACCGACGTCCAGCACTAAAAGCCTATGCTGAGTCGCAAGGGACTCACCCGGAATAACCTTGCAATCCTTGCACAACCCTCTATCACACCTTCTGAGGAGGAGGTAATCAATCTGACTCTTCACCGCCGCACTTTGGAAAGTAACCAGATGTTCTTCCCCCTTCGGGAAAGCCGAGTTCGCAATCACCAGCTCGAAAGCCCTAGTGAAATCTAACAGCGAGGAACCTCCTTCGTTCCTTTCCCCAAGGCCGAAGCCACTATGCACCTCCCCATAGCTACCAGCGGCCGCCCCAATATGGCCATTAAAATCTCCTCCAATAAATAACCTTTCAGAAGAAGGGAAACTACGCACAATCTCGTCCAAACCCTCCCAGAAGTGCCTTTTAATCTCCTCATCCAAGACTACTTGTGGCCGTAAGAGCTAACAACATTGAGGATACACTCACCAATCACCAACTTAATAAAAATTAACCGATCATTCACTTGCCTAACCTCAACCACAGACACCCTAAGATCCATATCCACCAAGATAATTTACAATTTTTCAAAATATCTGATGCAAGCAACATACCATATTATTCTTTTGCTTTTAACGTTTTAGTAGAACATGTCTACTTCATCATTGTAGCTGACTCGGACAATGATTCCAAGTCTGGAAAAATGCAAATAACCCTTGATGATTTTGAGTTACGTGAGAACTTTTCACAAATTGTTAAGTTCCACGAGGTTAATGAAGATGAAACAACACCTCTATAGCAAGGAAGAATAAGGGTTCCTGGAAAGCATGCTAGATCCCCCTTTATCCTTTATTTTAATTCCGGTAGAAGCAATTCTATTGGAAATCCTCCAATTTCAACATCAAGCATCCATTTACTTGAGTTATTGGTGACAATGTTGATCCTGATTTGTTGGAAGAATTCAATAAGTGGTTATATTTTGGGACCAACACAGTTTAAAAGAGGTTAGTTTCTACACTTTCAATTAATATTGCGGAGGGCCTAGAATTTATGTATTTCCATTTGCAACTACATTTTAATTGGTTTTCTATGTCTTTAAATAGAAAGAAGGCGCCTTATACTATAAAGATAACATGTTCAACCTGTGGTTTGATCTTGGAGTGGAGAAAGTTGATACGAAGGACTGGTTTTATACTTTGGCACATCCTGGAAAAATCCCGATAAACATGGTCCGTTCATACCCTGACATATATTCTGCAAGAAGCACTATCACCAACACCCTGACATATATGGTTACGTATTATGTTTGTTGTAGATTTTACCGTCTAAAATTGGTAACTGAAATATATTCTCTCCCTTCAATCGCGCATCTTAAAATCATGGGTGGATGCGCGTACACCCAAGCGATGCACGTAGACCCAAGCGGTTTCACGTAACACCACTTTGCCGGAAACTTTTACTAAATACACATAAAGAATACTTAACAAACATATATCTAAATTATAGTTTTGCAGAAAAATTGTTGTATTCTTTTGTTCTTTTTTGTTCAACATAGATGTAAGAATTAAAAGATAGAATATTATGTTTATGGTGAAGTTTCATTAAATATTGACTATCGTTAATTACTATCTTTATGATTCAATATTCGTTTTAGTTTATAAATGTGGCTCCGCTTATGAGAACTCATGCGTATGCTTGTTGCGACCAAACACACCCACGCAAGTAAACGTGGTCGTCAAGTAATAAAGTAGTGAGTAGAGTATCGTCCCACGATAACTTATGATTAACTTTTGATGGCTTCAACGCAATTAACTTATCGATTCAAGAGATTTACCAAAAAATATATAATTAGCTACGTAACTACCTAAAAATACCAAGAAATGAATCAACTAGAACATCAACCAAAACAAATAGCAATTTCAAATAATAATCAGTAGGAGAGGATATACGAGGGTCACGGGTTAGCTAACAATCGTGTTATGTTCTTGGCTTAAAATGACTAATTGATTTATCTGGATTGTTGATTGATAGGGTTGATATTACTCGTAAGAATCTGTCGAGTCCTTACTCTCCTATCCAAATTAACTTAATGCATATATGTCTATGGAGTTAAGATTAACAAGAATTCATTTACAATTCCTATATTTCAACCAAGCAAGGCAAATAGGTATATCTCTATCCTAATTGCGAATCCGTTCTCCGATGCCCGGTTTCAAGAACCTGCTCTATTTTAATTCTATAGGCAATCTAGAATTTCCACTTTCGAGTTCAACTCTAGATTCGTAGATAATATTTCACTGTTAGCAACTCAGTAAAATAATTAAGAACAAAATTAAATAAACAACCCAATATGATAAACTTCAACTTCGTCAAATTAAACTCCAAATATAACATTCATGTATCACCCATGACCCTAGAATAATAGGGTTCTTAGCCACTCATGTTCATACAATCGTCAAAAATAAAGTTGTCAAGCATAAAATCAATAGGTACTAGAAAAGAGATGGAAGAATTGATCAAATCCGTGCTCCCAAGTGTTTTTCTCTTTTGTTCTCTTCTAAAAATCACGTTCCCCCTTTCAAAATAGGTTTAGGTCGGTTATTATATGAGTTGGGGGCGTCTAGGGAATAAAATACGCGAGTCCTAGTCGAAATAGGGCAATTTCACTCGAGCGTCCAAGGCAGCGTGGGGTGCTAGCACTGGCGCTCAAAAGTTAAGCATTCTGGAAACTCCGCCACAGCCAATGCCCCACGCTGGCTGTGGACCTCAAAATTCAATTTTTGCCTTTTTGCTCCGATTTTGCTCCAATTCGCGCCATTTCGTCCCAAATTGCATTTGAATGATTCCTACACATAGAAATACCAAAATTTAGCACAAATCATCATATTAAACATCTTAAATCTATGAGACATGAGCAAAATGTGAGGCGATTTATATTAAAATATGCATACAGTAAGCCGATTATCAACACCCCACACTTAAACGTTGCTCATACCTGAGTCAACCAACAAATAAATCTATTTTTGAGCACTCTACACCAATGATCATGGTTTATAAAAACAATTAAACTCTAGCAAATGCAATCACCACACACTTCCCTTTAACTTATGCCATACTTCAAAAATATTCATACAAAGACAACTTGCTCACAACAATCGTAACCTCTAAAACCGACTCAATGTCACAATGTACTCATGGCGTGAACACCCAACGTCGTAGAGAAGTCTAATAATCTTACCTGTCCCTCGTGAAACCATGTGCCCTCACAACAAGAACAAGAGAGTAAATTGAATCCACACATTCGAATCTCATAATCAAATATACTTTAAGGACTCACATATATCAAAGAAATCTCTCATTCTCACAAAGAAGTCACATGCATGCAATTTGTACCATAGAAATACCCTTAATATAAATCTCTACTAATGCAGCTCACTCAATCTAAAATCAATTAGGACTTTTTCATTTTGTTAATGTGGGCTAAGGGACGGGTAGGATATATTAAAAGAATAGTGACTCACCCTCCTAAGCACTTCAACACATCACAACATTACTTTAAGCGTACTTTCTTCAACACAACTTCAATTTCACAAACAATATCACCCCCAAAAACGCTCCCTTCTTATTTAAACACTACTTTAATTCATACCCACTAGCAAGAACAAGACAACAATTTATTCATCCTTATTATTCCTTCTTTTTCTTTCCATATTTTTTCCCAACTAACTTTTTTTCAATTTTCGCTAGTCATCTATTATTTTGTAAAACAATTGCACATTTCTTCCTTTTATTGGTTCCACTCAAAATCCACCCCACACTTAGTCCCTTTTTACTTCTTTTAAAGCTCATTTCACAATTAAAGTGCTTTAAGAGGTAAAAGGATCAAAACAATGTCAATTAAGAATAAAAAGGGTATAGGCTTATAATGTGGGTGCCAAATAAAAGTCTATAGGATCAAAAGGGGTAACTAGGGATAAATTATATTTATGATAAGCAATAAGCTCAAAAAGATCAAAGAAAGCCTAGAATCATTTTTCAAACTGAGCATCACCTGAAATTTCGTTTCAACTCACATACGGGGCAAGTTCTAGACACAAGTACAATGACATGGACTACACAAAATCTCACCACACATGGCATATGGCTCACTAAGGATGGTCACATTCTGACTCAAACAATGCAAGTATTCACGAAGCCACGAGTATTAAGCATTAAGCGCAAAGTGAACACAAGTCAAGAAAATGAGAAATAGTTATCACAAAACATGCTATCCAATATATAAGGGCATCATGATTAATTTTAAAATATAGGGAAGGTACTACACATGCCAAAACATAAATATGCCACTATCAAACATGTCAATGGCGCCTAGGTTCATCATTCTTCCTTCTTTTATTCCCTAAATTCCCGATCTACTCTAAAAATTAAAAAATTACTACCCAGTTAAAACTACATCCCATGGAAAAGAACCGAGGCACAAAGAAAAACCACGGGGGATTATTACTACCTAAAGAAAGCTAAAACACATAATTTTGGATTTTTTTTAGACTTTAATCCCTAAAGAAAACTGTCTAGGAGATCCATTGTCGGGAAAAGTCCAATTTTTTCTAATTTTTTGTTTTTTCTTTCAATTTTTTTTTTCTTAACATAAAAACTATTACACTAAGAAAGAATACTACACCTAACCTAGGATAGTACGGAAAATCATCCAAACAATCTCCTCACCCCAGACTTAAAATTATGCAATGTCCTCAATGCACACTGTAAATAACAAGAGGGTAAAGATACTCCATGGTAGGCCAAAGGCCGAAGCATTAGCAGCTCACGGGATACTCAGACTTCTCACAGGTATAATCCTTTGTGCGGGCACCCCACACTTAGTTCCAACCACACGGCTCACTTTTGCACACTTCCTATGGCTTTGCTTCATGCTCGGAATCCTACAAAATAAAACAACACTACAAAAATAGTACATAATAAATGACAATAAAAGAAAGCAGTAAAGTTGGGTTGCCTCCCAACAAGCGCCTGATTTAACGTCGCGGCACGACTTGAACCACTTTTTGCCTCCACCTCGAACTTATGAATTGATCCCCTAATTTGGCTTCAAGCTTTTTGCTATGCTCCCTAGGCGGTGAGACAAATTTAATTAGGCCAAACAACCTATATCGCATTCTACACTTCTTGGCCTTCGGATGAGGTATGTAATTCTCTCTCTTTGGCACGACAAAATCCAGAGTGTAAACACCTCGTTCCTCATCCATTGGCTCCTCCAATAGCTCAGATTACTCGATTTCCATGTCATCATCCAAATATAATGTTTTAAAATTTCTGGAATGAGGACCAATACACCCTAACTCTAGAATTGTATTACTCTTTACATCCTCATATGTGCACACACTAGAGTCTTCAAATATAACATTATCTGCTACCTCGCGTGGCTCTAGTGTACTTTTCTCAACATGGGCATCATCAACAGGATTGAGATTGTGCGCACAACTCGCTCCTGAGAACATTCTGAACTTTTTTCCACTAGTGGGGTCCTCTACAATATGGACAAGGATCATCAAAATAAGAAAAAACCACCATTTGAATAATTTTGATTCCAAGATGCCATGCTAAAATAAATAAATAAAAAATACTAACTAAACTAAATAAAAAAACATGAAGAGATTAAAAAAATGTTTAATCTAGAAAAATAGCTAATTTCTAAATCCCCGGCAACGGCGCCAAAAACTTGTTGCGACCAAACACACCCACCTAAGTATACGTGGTCCTCAAGTAATAAAGGAGTGAGTAGAGTATCGTCCCACGAAGACTTATGATTAACTTTTGACTGATTCAACTCAATTAACTTATTGATTCAAGAGATTTATCACAAAATATATAATTATCTACGTACTACCTAAAAAAACCAAGCAATGAATTAACTAGAACATCAACCAAAACAAATAGTAATTTCAAATAATAATGTGTAGGAGAGGATATCCCAGGGTCACGGGTTAGCTAACAATCGTGTTATGTTCTTGGCTTAAAATGACTAAATGATTTATTTGGATTGTTGATTGGCAGGGTTGATATTACTCGTAAGAATTTGTCGAGTCCTTACTCTCCTATCCAAGTTAACTTAATGCCTATATGTCTATGGAATTAAGATTAAAAAGAATGCATTTACAATTCCTATATTTCAACCAAGAAAGGAAAATAGGTATATGTCTATCCTAATTTCGAATTCATTCCCCGATACTCGGTTTCAAGAACCTGCTCTATTTGATTCTATATGCAATCTAGAATTTCAACTTTCGAGTTCAACTCTAGATTCGTAAATAATATTTCACTGTTAGCTACTCAGTAAAACAATTAAGAACAAAATTAAATAAATAACCCCATATGATAAACTTCAACTTCGGCAAATTAAACTCCAAATATAACATTCATGTATCACCCATGACCCTAGAATAATAGGGTTCTGAGCCACTCATGTTCTTACAATCGTCAAAAATAAAGTTTTCAAGCATAAAATCAATGAGTACTAGAAAAGAGATGGAAGAATTGATCAAATTCGTGCTCCCAAGTGTTTAGCTCTTTTGTTCTCGTCTAAAAATCATGTTCCCCCATTCAAAATAGGTTTAGCTCGGGTTTTATATGAGATGGGGGCGTCTAGGGAATAAAGTACCTGAGTCCTAGTCGAAATAGGGCAATTTCACGCCTCGAGCGTCCAGGGCAGCGTGGGGCACTGGACCTAGCGCTCAAAAGATAAGCATTCTAGAAACTGCGCCACAGCCAATGCCCCACGCTCGATGTGGCCCTCAAAATTCAATTTTTGCCTTTTTGCTCCGATTTTGCTCCAATTCGATGAGTTCATCATGTTGCTCTGCTACCTTCCTCAAAATATCCCTAATATATGCATCATGTTCCATATCCTGCACTTCATTGCCCCTATCAAACTCACAAACATCATTAGAAAGATCATAATAAGGTCTCGGAGAAGGATAAAAAGAATTAGGACAACCATCACAATGGCCATCTTGACCACCACACACAATAAAAATATTCCACTTAAAGGATTGAGATTGTGCGCACAACTCGCTCCTGAGAACATTCTGAAATTTTTTCCACTAGTGGGGTCCTCTACAATATGGACAAGGATCATCAAAATAAGAAAAAACCATCATTATAATTTTCATTCCAAGATGCCATGCTAAAATAAATAAATAAAAAATACTAACTAAATTAAATTTAAAAAAAACATGAATAGATTAAAAAAATGTCTAATCTAGAAAAATAACTAATTTCTAAATCCCCGGCAACCGCGCCAAAAACTTGTTGCGACCAAACACACCCACCTAAGTATACGTGGTCCTCAAGTAATAAAGGAGTGAGTAGAGTATCGTCCCACGAAGACTTATGATTAACTTTTGACTGATTCAACTCAATTAACTTATCGATTCAATAGATTTATCACAAAATATATAATTAGCTACTTACTACCTAAAAATACCAAGTAATGAATTAACTAGAACATCAATCAAAACAAATAGCACCTTTGAATAATAATCAATAGTAGAGGATATCCCACGGTCACGGGTTAGCTTATAATCGTGTTATGTTCTTGGCTTAAAATGACTAATTAATTTATCTATATTGTTGATTGACAGGGTTGATATTACTCGTAAGAATCTTTCGAGTCCTTACTCGCCTATCCAAGTTAACTTAATGCCTATATGTCTATGGAATTAAGATTAACAAGAATGCATTTACAATTCCTATGTTTCAACCAAGCAAGGCAAATAGGTATATGTCTATCCTAATTGCGAATTTGTTCCCTGATGTCCAGGTTCAAGAACCTGCTCTATTTAATTCTATATACAATCTAGAATTCCCATTTTCGAGTTCAAATCTAGATTCGTAGATAATATTTCACTGTTAGCTGCTTAGTAAAATAACTAAGAGCAGAATTAAATAAACAACCAAATATGATAAACTTCAACTTCATCAAATTAAACTCCAAATATAACATTCATGTATCACCCATGATCCTAGAATAATAGGGTTCTTAGCCACTCATGTTCATAAAATCGTCAAAAATAAAGTTTTCAAGCATAAAATCAATGAGTACTAGAAAAGAGATGGAAGAATTGATCAAATCCGTGCTCCCAAGTGTTTTTCTCTTTTGTTCTCCTCTCAAAATCACGTCCCCTCCCCCCCTTCAAAATAGGTTTAGGTTGGTTTTTATATAAGATTGTGGGGGGGGGGGGGGGGGGGGGGAGGTCTAGGGAATAACATACCCGAGTCCTAGTCGAAATAGGGCAATTTCACGCCCCGAGCGTCCAGGGCAGCGTGGGGCACTGACCCTGGCACTCAAAAGTTAAGCATTTTGGAAGTTGCGCCACAGCCAGCGGCCCACGCTGGTTGTGGCCCTGAAAATTCAATTTTTGCCTCTTTGCTCCGATTTTGCTCCAATTCACGCCATTTTGTCCCAAATTGCATCCGGATGATTCCTACACATAGAAATACCAAAATTTAGCACAAATCATCATATTAAACATCTTAAATCTACAAGACATGAGTAAAATGTGAGGCGATTTATTCTAAAATATGCATACACTAAGACGATTATCAACGCCACTACTAAAAATAGAAGCCCACAGAAATAAGGAGTCTTGATGAGTGGCTAGAATTCATGATTTTAAGCATTATATACCTTGCATTTTATGAGCTTTAATGATAAAATACACGTCATATGTGCCTAATGGGGTTTGTTTTATGTGTAGGTGAATTGGAAATGGAAACGGGGCTAAACGGATGCAAATACGTCAAAGAATACGCGAAAAGGGACACCCGGGCGATAGCCGGGCAGTGGAGCCAAACAGCCTGGGGTAGCCTGGCGTTACCCAGGCGTTAGACCCATAACGCCTGGGGGGTCCTGGCGTTACCCAGGCGTTAGAGCTGTAACGCCAGGGGCTGCCTGGCCTTACCCAGGCGTTTGGGCTGAAACGCCAGGGTCCCGGAACGGCCAGAAATCGAGTTTTGACGGGTTTTAAGTGTTTCCAAGTTAGAATAGAAGTCTTTGAGACGTTTAGGGTTCATTCTAAACATATAAATAGACCCAAAAACATCACATTAA
>ML411000.1:0-43317 GCA_005239525.1 Nicotiana knightiana | reverse complement strand
TCCTATATTACTTGTCGACCACGTACACTTGCGTGTGCATTGGGAAATCAACCAACAAGTCTATTTTAAGCGATTTTTATAATTTTTGATGGGAAATATGGCAGGTAATTTTCACTCTATTTCCCGTTTGACTCCAAATTGACTTAACTGAAGGTTTTACCTATTCTACCGTTATGCTTTATTTTTCACAAATTGCCTATCTAATTGAAATTAGTATTATCTTATCCTATAATTGTTTAGCCTTGATTGGAGTTACGATATCTTAATGCTTACCCTCATTTGAATTATTGAATATTTCTCATAATTGCTCAACCTCATAAGGAGTTTAGATAACTTATATCTTAGTCGACTTGTCCTTACTTGAAATTATTTGACTTCTGTTGGCTTCTATTTGTGTCACGGCCCATTTTTCCCTCCAAAAGGTATCGTGATGGAACCTAGTCTCTACGACTACGTAATCCTAAAATTTGCAGAAAATAATAGAATCAATAAAATAAAGACAGAAAAGAACTCAAGTAGATATAACATAGCTGCTCAACATGTACACTTTCACTTCCCCAAACCCGGGATGTCACGATAGTCACAAGCTTTGTACTAAATGTAGCTCTATACAATGAAATAGTGGACATAAGTCCTCTATGCCTATACTAGAGTAGAAGGGGACTCGCGGTATTCTGCGGACGTGGCAGAATTACCTCGCGGTCTCCTGGCAGCTACTAGAACGACTCCTAGCCACGATACTGGGTGCTGGTACCTGGATCTGCACATGGGGAAAACATGCGCAGGAAAGGGCGTGAGTACTCCACATTCGGTACTCCGTAAGTGCCAAGCCTAACCCCAATTAAGTAGCGACGATGTCAGGTTGAGGCTCTACTGAGTTTTTAAAACAAGTCAATATAAATTTAAAACAGTGAGACATAGATGAGCAATGATAAACAGGATTAATGGAAACTGGAAGAATTTGTAACAGACAGAGAGCCCTCAGCTCAGCACAACATATGTCTCAACAGTAAATGTGCAATGAAGTACACGGGGAAAGCTCTCGGATCTCAGTCCGTAGTCCCAATTTAAATATGCTATGCAGTACAGGGGGAAAGCTCCCGGATCTCCATCCGTAGTCCCAATTTAAATATTCATTTCAGTACAGGGGGAAAGCTCCCGGATCTCGGTCCGTAGTCCCAACTTGAATATGAAATGCAGTACAGAGGGAAAGCTCCAGGATCTCGGTCCTTAGTCCCAATTTAAATATGCAAAGCAGAAGTATGTTGGATACGGCTTAATTAAACAGTCCAAGAAAAACAACAGGCAAGAATAGAGTAAAGCTGCCTAAGCATGGTGCAACTAGTAGCAAATAAGAGGAAATCAAGTAAGGACAGGTAGGCATGCTTACTCTTAAGCTAATTACTCAGTTAAGGCAGGAAACAGTAATATAGGAATGAAAATGAGTGATTTCATAGAAGTAAAATAGGATTTTAGCAACAATGACCCGTGTACGCACTCGTCACCTCACATACACGGCGTCCACATAACAAAATCAGTATAAAAATACCTAAAGGGAAGTCCCCAACACAGAATTAGGCAAGCCACTTACCTTGACTGCGCTAATCAACTCAATACCACGCTCTTGCCACGAGTATCCAACTCCGGGTGGTCCAAATCTAGTCAATTCGATTGCATAGTGTAAATATCATATCAAGAAAGCAAAATAGCTAATTATTTCTAAGCTAATACGCAAAATTAGGAAATTCGCACAAAAAGTCCCCCGGGCCCACGTCTCGGATTTGAGTAAAATTTATATTTCCCGAACACCCATTCGCTCATGAACCCACTCGAACAAGAATCAACGAAATACGACGTCTAAATCTCCCTAAATCTTCAGATTTCTACTTGGGGAAGTTTCATCCCAATTTCATGGTTTTTCATCCAATTTCATTGAGTAGATTAAGGAAATTGATAGAGATTATTGATACACAAATGGATTAAGGTTAGAAAATGTTGCCTATGATTCTCCTCTTCAGATCCACTAAAAATCGCAAAATCCCGAGCTCACAATCGATTTTGGAGTTATAAATTTCAAACCCTAGGATTTTGGTATAACCAGTCCAGATGTTTCGCACCTGCGACACTGGGATCGCACATGCGGTGCCGCACCTGCGGAAACACAATTGCAGGTGCGGAACTCATTAAAAGACCTGGGGTCGCACCTGCAGATATTCTTCCACGCCTGCGAGTCAGGCCAGCCTAAGCTACGTCCGCACCTATGTGCACCCTTTCGCACCAGCGTGTCCGCACCTGCGGAAATACCATCGCAAGTGCGAGACACCAGAACCAAAATGGTTCAACTGCTCTTAAAGTCCCAAATTCACCCGTTGGGCATCCGAAACAACCCTGAGGCCCCCGGGACCTCAACCAAACCTACCAACCGATCCTAATACCTTGTTCAAACTTGGTCGAGCCTTAAAAACACATCCCATAACATCAAAATCATCAATATGCATAGATTCAAGCCTAAGAACTTATGAAATTTCTAGAATTCACATCCGATGCTGAAGCACGTCAAAACTCATCCGAATGACCTCAAATTTTGCACACAAGTCATAAATTACATTACGGACCTGTTGTCGCTTTTGGAATTCAATTCCGAGTTCGATATCAAAATTTCACCTATCGGCTGAAATCGCCGAATTTCTAACTTTCGCCAATTCAAGCCTAAATCCACAACCGACCTCGAAAACACATTCCGAACATGCTCCTAACCCCGAAATCATCCAGAGGAGCTAACAGAGTCGACAGAATTCTATTCATATTCCTCTTCACACAGCTCTAGCTACGACTCGATTTCTAAAGCTAAATTCCATATTTATGGACTATGTGTCCAAAATCACTCCAGATTTCGTCATTCAACGATCCGACAAGTTCCAATAACATAAATAGACATGGGAGACGCGGTTATTAGGGGATCAGGCGCTAACTCTCAAAACGACCGACTGGGTCGTTATAATTTGTTGGCTTAAACATTGTGGATTCGTTGCTACGTCTTGTTTTTCCCTTGTTAAGTTGTTCTCTTTACACTTAGCATTCTTTACCGTGATTATTCCTTGTGAACTGTGTTCTACCGTTTCTTTGTAATTGAAGTTCTTGTATTGATTTATTTGTCGTACTTTGTATTGTTGTCATGGTGGCTTTCTATTTGATATGGTGATGTACGAGTTTTTCTGCCGTGCTACAATTGTTGTCTTTGTTTGTTGCACTGCATATTTATTTTGGGACTACGAACGTATTTCGGGAGATCCCCCTGTACGGCATATTTAAATTGGGACTACGGACGTATTCCGGGAGATCCCCTGTACTTCATATTTAAATTGGGATTATGGACGTATTCCGGGAGATCCCCCTGTACTGCATATTTAAATTGGGACTACGACTTATTCCTGGAGATCCCCTGTACTTCATATTTAAATTGGGACTACGGACGTATTCCGGGAGATCCGCATGTACTCCAGATTTATTTTGGGACTGCAGACGTATTCTGGGAAATCTCCCAGCACTGTATATTTGTTTTGGAACTACGGGTATATTCCAGTAGATCCCATGTATTGTATGATAAATTCGGAACTACGGGACGGGATCCCGATAGATTTTATTAAAGAAACTATGCTTGAAAGACATTTATTTGGTAAGTACAATTGAACCGTATTTATCTTGAATAAAACTATGTTGAAGTACATTTATTTGGAAAAGTATATTTGAAAAGCGTTTATGTTGAAGAAAACTATATTTGAAGGACATTTTCTTTGAAAACGTATATTTAGAAAGCATTTATGTTGAAGAAACTATGTTTGAGAGACATTTCTTGGGAAAGTGTATTTCAAAAGAATTTTTCATTGAAAAGGATTTATACCTTAAAGCTTTCAATACAAAAGCTTGCGGGTGAAAGTGTTACGACCCAAAATCTAACCATGGTCGTGATGGCGCCTATCGTGTTACTAGGTAAGCCTATTTTCCAAAATGTTATTACTAAATCGATTATAAGAAATTAATAAAATATTTTAACATTTAAATTTCTCATAAACTAAATCAAATCTAAATATAATATAGAAAAAAACGGAAACAAGCCCCAAACATCAGGGTGTCACTAAGTCACAAGCGTCTAAAACTATGAACTAAGATATAATACTGTCTAAAAGAATAAATGACAAAATGAGTAACAAGGTCCTGCGGACGCTAGCAACTACCTTGCAGTCTCCAATGATAGCCGGCCTAAACTTAACGATCATTGCGCCCTAACTTACCTGGATCTGCACATGAAATGCAGGGTGTAGTATGAGTACAACTGACTCAATAGTAATAGAAATAACTAAGTAACTGAGCAGTAGTGACGAGCTAATCAAAACATTCCAATTATTTATTTTTACAATTTACAATAAACATGAATAAACAGGCAAATTCCATAACTCAATAAATGCTACAAAGAAATTTAACAGATAAATGCAGCAACATCAAAAGTAAATGCAACCTCACAGCAATGTCACTCCATCACTCAGTACTCGCACTCAGTACTCAACACTCAACAATCAACACTCAATACACTCAACACTCTACGCTCACTGGGAGTGTGTACAGACTCCGGAGGAGCTCCCAAAGCCCAAGCACTAAGCATAGACATCTCACGTGCTACCATATCAATACGTGGATCCGCACGGTCAACTCACGTGCTACACGGACAACTCACACGCTATGGTATAGATACCTGGACCCGCACGGCTAACTCACGTGCTACGCTAACAAATCACGCGCTATGGTATTAATATCCTCACAACCAGGCCCTCCGCCTCACTCAATCATGTACCTCACTAGCCTCACCATCATCAACAAATAAGGGGACACAACCCATATCAAGTACCACAAAATATTAGCAAATAATAGAGACTAAGGTAAACATGTACAATAATTTGTATGACTAAGTATAATTAATGTGAGCATGAATAAAGCCTAAGCATGATCCCTAACATGAAGGCAGACAAGTTCAACAACAAGTAAATGCATAACCACAAATAATGGCCATTAGGCCTCACAACATCACGGGACGGACCAAGTCTCAATCCCTCGAGGTATACACCCACATGCCCATCACCTAGCATGGGTATCACCTCCAAACAATCATATGATATCAAACTCTCTGGGTTTATACCCTCAAAGCCAGAGTTAAACTGTTACTTATCTCAATTGCGTAAAATCCTAATTCGAGATGCCCGCGTCTCTAGCCTCGGTCTCCAAATGCTCTGAATCTAATCATAATCAGATTAATACCATCAACATAGGCTAACGAATCGAATTCCACAATAAAAACTACAAAATAGGCCAAAAATCTGAAATCGGCCAAAACCCGGCCCCCGGGCCCATGTCTCGGAATCAGTCAAAAATGGTAGAATCAAAACCCCCTTCTTCTCCCGAGTCTAACCATATAAACTTTATCAAAATCGAGCCCCGTTTGATCCCTCAAATCCTCACTTAAAACTCTCCAAAACTCAAACCCTAACTTCCTCAATTTAAAAAGTCTCTAAGCATACTGGACTTTATGTCTCATTACTACACTCGTAGCTATATGTAAGTTGAAAGATTCAAAGTCTAATTACATGAATAGGTAATGTGACTAATGTAACATAGAGTGTAGATCCCACGAATTTCCCGTGCACATTATTTGACTCTGATATGCAATGTTTTGGAGCCTTGAGCATAATAATAAGTTTTTCTACAATTACTCAATTACCACATAATCATATTTCCCGCAAATTGTACCAGCAGATGCCGAAACTGTTTACGAGCAAAGAAAATGCTTTTCCATAGCATTGTACATCCAAACCTATATTTAATTCAATTGATCAATTATTACTTCATTATTACCTCTATCATTATATAACTAATGTCTAATAATTATGGCATAATCATTGATCCCCATATTATGTACCACTGACCGCGATCAATTCAAAAGTCATATCCCAAAATTTAGTAATACCTGGGTAAAATCGAACGTCCTTTACTCGCTCTCTTTTGTCTTCTTTTCTTAAATTTTTTTGCTTGATCAAAACCAGACGTCCTCTTGCGGCAAATTTTCTTTGTGTGCTTTACTCTCTTAAAGAACTAAGACTTTATTTACTCTTATTTTATGCCCTAGGTCTTCACCGGTTAACACATACTCAACAAAAAAAAAAAAAGATATGGCCTATACCATTTCATTATTATTCATTATTTAAAATTAATTTCTGACTCACTAATATGCACCATTTATAAATTAGGCCCACTAGCCATTGCCACGTATTGTTTCCTACTGTCATCATTACAAGTATACTATTTTATATAAATATATAATAACATTTCCTTACTAGCTTAGTATTTTTCCTAATGATTATAAATTAAATTAATTCTCCACATTTCAGAACTAATAGGCATACCACAAAAAAAAAAGGGGGATATTACATTCCAGACGCACTCCTAAGTCTAAAATCACCCAACGAAGCTAACCGAATCATAAAAATTTAAATCCGAATTCGTTTACTCATAAGTCAACTTCCGATTGACTTTTATAACTTAGCTTTCTAACTAAGAGACTAAGTGTTCATTTCACTCTAAAGCTACTCTGGATCCAAACCTGCCATCTTGATACAACTCAACACAGTTGAACAACACATAAAGAAGCAGAAATGGGAGAAACGGGACTATAACTCTCGGAACGACCGATAGACCGGGTCGTTACAGAAAGTTTACACTCGAAGATTTTGACCAATTTATTTGTATTGTTGGCTAAGGCCTGATGTGGAGACTATTCTTGCTGAGGAGACTCAAGGTAAACTTGTTGTCGCGTTCGCAAGCTTTGGAGTCACCTTCCTATTATGTATTAACACTTTTTTAGTTACTTCTAAACAGTTGTAATTAAAAGTTGTAGGAAACTCTGTAAAGCTTATGACTTGTACTACAGTTTTGGGAATATGCTCTTTGTATAAAAAAAATTTCATAAAATATTAGATTTTATTTATTATTATTGCTATTCCATGAATGTTAGGCTTACCTAGTCCTTAAGACTAGGTGCCATCACGATATCCAACGGAGGGGAAATTTGGGTCGTGACAAAATCTTCCTTCCATTACCGGAGATGGCATCCTATGCATAACTTTGCCCTTCTCTTTTTATTTTACTGGAAAAATTAGATTAAATCCTCTTAAGGATAAGGGGAAATCAATTTCAAGTGCTTACTGGGAATATATCCAAAGCCAATGATGTTACATGTAGTTAATAAAAATTCATGGTCTGGTACAACCATGTATAATTAGAAATGGTCATTGTACACATAAGTTCTCTTTTTATCAGGAAAGTCATTGATTGACTCCTTACTCGAGTTTTAAATGAGAATCTTTTAGCTCAACTTCTAAAATTGTTATCTGAAAACTGTTGTTGTGGCTATTTTTTGTTTTACACTTGCACGTCCATACACATGATCATGATGAAAAATCTTTTGTTAGTGAGCAATCCCGACTTGTACAAGTATGTCCAAAATACTTGTACAAGTATGTCCAAAATCCTATAATTTTACTGACTTTGTATATGACATTCACGTCCCACTAGAACTACTTGTTTAGCTCCTATTTCAGTCCTAAAGATGATTTTTGCTAACTTTTGTTTGAATGAAGAACTTAACATTTAATTTATTTATGCTTTTATCGTTTTTTTTCTCCTAATGTTTCATCTTCATCATAAATGAATTTCACTAATTATTATGGTATTTACAGGAAAAATATCAACAAATATCACAGCAACAAACACAACTCAATCTGATATTGATCAATATTTAGCATTTTATCAAGCCGCGGAAGGGGAAAAAAGAGAAGAATATATGGTCTTGGATCTTAAGAAAAATATTCTATGGGCCGAATCTTCGTGCCTCTTCAGGATCTGATGCTTCTTCATCAGCAGCATCTCCGAATGCTCAGTCAGCACCGATGGAGAATTTGGATGAGTTAGTGATGCGATTGATTCTTGCATTGACTGATCATATGGTTCTTGTACTGACAATCACATGCTTCCTGTGTTGGCTGAGCAAGTAAGAGTGTCACGATCCGAAATCTCACCTTTAGGCTGTGATGGCATCTAACGTTGAACCCGCTAGACAAGTCAATATTTAGGTTAAATTACTATTTCTTTATTAATAACAATTGAAACAACAATAGTAAACTAGAACAGTTATAATTAGAAATGTGGAAGATAAGAAATTCAAAAACTTAAATAATAAATCTTACGAAATTTCCTTCAATACACCCCCAGAATTGATGTCACAATCTCATGGACAGTCTAGATTTACTAAAAATAAAGGTCGGAAATAAATGTGTACAACTGTCTTGGAACTATGTGAAAAGACAGAAAAGAGAGATAAGGGAGGTGACGCCAAGGCCCGCGAACGTCTGCAGGATTATCTCAGTGTTGCATGTGGACTGAAGGATACTCCCTCGATCAATGCCCACTGGGTCTGTCTCCTTAATCTTCACAACATAAAGAAGTGTAGGTGTAGCATCAGTACAACCGACCCCATGTACTGAGTAAGTGCCGAGCCTAACCTCGGTGAAGTAGTGGCGAGGCTAGGACACGACAAATAATATCACATGTGCAGTTTAAATAAAATATAACAGGAAATAACCACAAGAAATAAACAGTAAGTACAATAATAGGGGAACATGCTGGGGAAAAGGGATATCAATTACTGAAATGACGGAACGAAGCAACAATCTAATTATCCAAAAATAATAACGGGGATTAACAACACGAAATAAACAAGTTAAAAGAAACGGCAGCGCATGTCCCCTCGTGAATATTTTTTTGCATAACACGGCACGGAATGTCCCCTCGTGCATAACAATATAAAATATGGCATAGAATGTCCCCTCGTGCATAAACAACATAAACATGGCACGGAATGTCCCCTCGTGCATAAAACATCACAATCACGGCACAGAATGTCCCCTCGTGCATATATATCATCAAAACAACACGGAATGTCCCCTCGTGCATATATATCACAAACACGGGACGGAATGTCCCCTCATGCATAATAATCATAAACACGGAACGGAATGTCCCCTCGTGCATAAACAACATAAACATGGCACGGAATGTCCCCTCGTGCATGACATCATAAAATATGCCACGGAATGTCACCTCGTGCATAACAATATAAAACAACAGTTGGCATGAAAATCAACAAATAAGAAACCTTAAATGCACGAAATAATCAACAAGAATAATACCGTCCCGGCAAAGGACACAGTTATAAGCAATCCTACACATGTGTATAATCCAACATAAAGTTCCTCAACCAATCAACTACTCAACAATACCCATAACTAAGAATTTCCACCAAATGAATATCTATCAAATTGCTATTAAACCCATAAACATAGTAAAAGCCTATAAATATCATATAATTGCAAATTTCCGACTCACGGTCATGCTTGACAACAACATATAGGTACTCGTCACCTCACCTATACATTGAACATGGAATACACACGTAGCAATTAGGACTCAATACCTATTCCCTCAAGCTAAGGTTAGGCCAAACACTTACCTCGACTCTGAAGATCAAAATCAAGCCTCAAGCACCGCTTTCCCTTTCGAACCCGACTCCAAAACAATAGTATCTAGAAATAATTGACTCAATAACATTAATAAATGCTTAACAATTCAATTCCAATGCTTAAATATGGAATTCCCAACTTTCTTTCCAAAATTCCAAATATCGACCCTGGGCCCTCTTGGTCCAAACACGAGGTTCGGACCAAAACCCGATCACCCACGAGCCCGAATATATAAAGTTTTGAAATCCGACCCCAAAACGAGGTCAAATTCCCAAATAATCAAAAAACCCTAACTCTACCCAAAACCTCAATTTTCTACCCTTGATTTCATGTTTTTAGGCATTTTAAATAACTGGGCGAAAATGACCTTCACGATCGCGAAGAATGGACTGCGATCACAGAGCTTACTGACACGGACTGTCGCGATCCCGCCTCAGGGTTCGCGTTCGCAGTGAACAAAATAGTACCCAGCCCCCAGCTCACATTTGCACTATGCATTCGTGTGTGGCCCTCTGCGATCGCGTAGAGCACTGCCTCCAAGCTTCGTGATCGCGACCAAGGCTCTGCGTTCGCGTAGGGTTATTTACTCCCCTCCCCAAATGACTCATCACGGTCGCATGAAAAGCACCGCGATCACGAAGAAGGAACAACTGGACACCAGATTCTGCAGCAAACACCATATTTTTCTAAGGTTTTTGCACCCCGACACCTACCCGAAACTCACCAGAGCCCTCGGGGCTCAAAACCAAACATACACACGACTTCAAAAATATCCCACAGACTTAATCAAGTAATCAAAACACCAAAATAACATCATAACACCGAATTACACCTCAAAATCAATGAAATTCCTTTAAACTTCCAAAACTTCTAAATTTCCCATTTTTTATCCGAATCACGTCAAAATAAATCCGTTTCTTACCAAATTTCACAAATAACACATATAAAACATATTGAACCTGTTCCGGGCTCCGGAACCATAATACGGGCTCGATATCACAGGTTTCACATCACATCTTAGTTTCAAACCTTTATATTTTTCAAAAAATAATTTTTTTTTTAAATTCATTTCTCGGACTTGGGACCTCGGAATTCGATTCCGGACATACGTCCAAGTCCCATATTTTCCTATGGACCCTCCGGGACCGTCAAATCACAGGTCGAGGTCCATTTACCAAAAATATTGACCAAAGTCAACTTTATTAAAATAATTATTACAAAATAGTCATTTTATCAATTTTCCACATAACGGCTTCCCAGCTACGCGCCCGGGCTGCGCACGCACATCGAGGTGAGATTAAAGGAGGCTTTCATGGCCTCAGAACACAGATTTAGCTACAATTATACGGGATGACCTTTTTTGTCATCACAATCTCCACCTATAAAGCAAACGTTCGTCCTCGAACAGACATAGAATGGTACCTGAATCAGGGAAAAGATGGGGATATCTGCCCCGCATATTGGACTCGGACTCCCAGGTAATTTCCTCAATAGTCTGACCTCTCCACTGAACATGAACCGAAGGATAACTCTTCGATCTCAATTGACGAACCTGCCGAGCTAATATGGCTATCGGCTCCTCCTCGCAAGTCAAATCCTTGTCCAACTGGACACCGCTGAAGTCATGAACATGAGATGGATCAGCAATGTACCTCCGAAGCATAGATATGTGAAACACAGGATGCACGGCCAATAAACTAGGTGGCAAGGAAACTCTGTAGGTTACCTCTCCTACCTTATCCAGAATCTCAAATGGGCCAATGTACCTAGGGCTCAACTTTCCCTTCTTCCTAAACCTCATCACGCCCTTCATGGGAGACACTCGAAGAAATACCCGATCTCCTATCATGAATGCCAAATCACGAACTCTACGGTCTGCATAACTCTTCTGCCTGGACTGAGCTGTACGAAGTCTATCCTAAATGATTTTCACCTTGTCCAAGGCATCCTGGAGTAACTCTGAACCCAACAATCTAGCCTCTCCCGGCTCGAACCACCCAACTGGCGACCGACACCGCCTACCGTACAACGCCTCATACGGAGCCATCTGAATGCTTGACTGATAGCTGTTGTTGTAGGAAAACTCAGCTAAAGGAAAAAACTGGTCCCATGAACCTCCAAAGTCAATGACACAGGCTCGCAACATATCCTCCAAAATTGGAATACTACGCTCGGACTGTCCGTCTGTCTGGGGATGAAACACTATGCTCAACTCAACCCGCGTGCCCAACTCACATTGAAATACCCTCCAGAAGTGGGAGGTAAACTCAATACCTCGAGGAGAAATAATGGACACAGGCACACCATGCAATCGAACAATCTCCCTCATGTAGATTTTTGCCAATTTCTCCGCCTAATAAAAAACTGATACAGGAATTAAGTGTGCTGACTTGGTCAGCCTATCCACAATGACCCATACTGTATCAAACATCCTCTGATTCCGTGGGAGCCTAAGGACAAAATCCATGGTGATACGCTCCCACTTCCACTCGGGAAGCTCAATCTGCTGCATCAAGCCACCAGGTCTCTGGTGCTCGTACTTAACCTGCTGGCAGTTCAAGCACCGAGCTACATATGCTACAATATCCTTCTTCATCCTCCGTCACCAATAATGCTATCGCAAGTCCTGATACATCTTTGCGACACCCGGATGAATGGAATACCGAGAACTATGGGCCTCCTGCAATATCAACTCACGAATGCCATAAACATCAAGTACACAAATCCTACCCTGCATCCTCAAGACTCCCTCATCATCAACTGTGACCTGCTTGGCATCTCCGTGCCGGACCGTATCTCTAAGAACACATAAATGGCGATCATCTTATTGCATGTCCCGAATACGATCATACAATGAAGAACGGGCCACAGTATGGGCCAAAACACTTCCAGTCTAAGAAACCTCCAATCATATGAATCTATTGGCCAAAGCCTGAACATCTAAAGCAAGCGGTCGCTCCCCGACCGGTATATAAGCAAGACTACCCATGCTGGCTGACTTCCGGCTCAAAGCATCGGCAACCACATTGGCCTTCCCCGGATGATATAAGACGGTAATGTCATAATCCTTCAACAGCTCTAACTATCTCTTCTGCCTCATTTTCAACTCTTTCTTCTTGAACAGGTACTGCAAACTCTTATGATCCGTGAACACCTCACAGGACACACCATACAGATAATACCTCCAGATCTTAAACGCATGAACAATAGCTGCTAATTCCAAATCGTGAACTGGATAGTTCTTCTCATGAACCTTCAATTGACGAGAAGCATAGGCTATAACCTTTCCATCCTACATCAACACTGCACCAAGTCCAACCCGTGAAGCATCACAATACACGGTATATGGTCCTGAACCTGTGGGTAAAACAAACACCGGTGTCGTGGTCAAGGCTATCTTGAGCTTCTGAAAGCTCGCCTCAGACTCGTCTGACCACCTGAGTAGGGCACCCTTCTGAGTCAACTTGGTCATTGGGGCTGCAATGGATGAAAAGACTCCACAAACCGGCGATAATATTCTGCTAAGCCCAAGAAACTCCGAATCTCTGTAGCTGAGGTGGGTATAGGCCAATCTCTGACTGCTGAAATCTTCTTGGGATCTACCTGAATACCTTCTGACGATACCACATGGCCTAGAAATGCGACTGAACTCAACCAGAACTCACACTTGGAAAATTTGGCATACAACTGATTGTCCTTCAGAGTCTGGAGGACGACTCGAAGGTGATGCTCATGCTCCTCTCGGCTACGGGAGTAAATCAAAATATCATCAATGAACACTATAACAAACGAATCCAAATAGGGCATGAACACTCGGTTCATCAACTCCATAAAAGCAGCGGGGGCATTTGTCAACCCAAATGACATCACCAAGAACTCATAATGCCCATACCGAGTGCGAAAGGCTGTCTTAGGGAAATCAGATGCCCTAATCCTCAGCTGATGGTAACCAGATCTCAAGTCAATCTTGGAAAACACTGTAGCACCCTGAAGCTGGTCAAATAAATCATCAATCCTTGGCAAAGGATGCTTATTCTTAACAGTAACCTTGTTGAACTGCCGGTAGTCGATACACATCCTCATCGAGCCATGTTTCTTCTTGACAAACAACACTGGGGCACCCCAAGGAGAAACACTAGGCCTGATGAAGCCTTTATCCAACAAAACCTGCAACTGATCCTTCAAATCCTTCAACTCTGGCAGGACAATACGATACGGCGGGGTAGAAATGGGCTGAGTGCCCGGATCCACCTCAATACAAAAGTCAATTTCCCGATCGGGTGGCATACCCGGCAGGTCAGCAGAGAATACCTCTGGAAACTCACTAACCACGGGCACAGACTCCATAGAAGGAACCTCAGCACTAGGATCACAAACATACGCTAAATATGCCAACAACCCTTCTCGGCCATGCGTTGAGCCTTCATATATGAAATAACTCTATCGGAAGAATAACTAGGATTTCCTCTCCACTCCAAACGAGGTACTTCTGGCAAGGCCAAGGTCACTGTCTTGGCATGACAGTCCAGAATAACATGGTAGGGAGATAGCCAGTCCATCCCCAAAATAACATCGAAGTCGACCATATCAAGAAGCAAGAGATCTACCTGAGTCTCCAGACTACCAATAACCACTACGCATGAATGGTAGACTCGATCTATCACAATAGAATCACCCAGTGGGGTAGACACATATACAGGAGTACTCAGGTAATCACGGGGCATGCTCAGATAAGGGGTAAAATATAAAGACACATAGGAGAATGTAGAACCCAGATCAAATAAAACCGAAGCATCTCTGCTGCAAACTGAAGCCATACCTGTAATGACTGCATCAGAGGCCTCAGCCTCAGGCCTGGCAGGAATACCATAGCATCGGGGCGGAGCCCCACCAATCTGAACATCCCTGCGTCGACCTGCTGCGGGCTGACCTCTACCCTTCATAGCATGTCCTCCACCTCTAGCTATCTGGCCTCCACCTCTGGAACCTCGACCTCCACCCCTAGCTGGCTGAGGGGGTGGGGAGCACCTAATGCGGGAATCATAGCACGGGAACCCTGATACTAAAAACCACTAGAAGCTCGGGGGAAAACCTTGAAATGTGCCCCATACTACCGCAAGTGTAACAAGATCTCTGCTGCTGATAATGCTGACCCTAAAACTGTCCCTGTCGGCCAGAATAACCACCCTGGAAGCTCTGAAGAGGCAGTGCACTGATAGGAGCTGATGGTGCACCGCGGGATACCTGAAGTGTCGACTGGAATGGTCTAGGAGGATGAGCTCTGCCAAAGGAATCTCTACCTCCAGATGAGGCACCATTGAATCGACCGAAATAGCGAGGTCTCTTGTCAAAATCCTGACCACTGCCCTGTGATAAGACCATCTCAATACGCCTGGCCACATTGGCCGTCTCCTGGAATGAAATATCATTACCCGTCTCTCTGGCCATTTGGAGTCTAACAGGCTGAGCTAGCCCCTCAATAAACCTCCTCACCCTCTCCCGGTCTGTGGGAGGATCATGATATCATGACGGGCCAAAGTGATAAACCGGGTCTCATACTGGGTAACTGTCATAGAGCCATGCTGGAGGCGCTCAAATTGCCTCCAAAGATCCTCTCTCTGGGTAACTGGTAGAAACTTCTCCAAGAAAAATTCACAGAACTGATCCAAGACAAAGGCGAGGACCCAACTGGTCTAGTCAAACAGTAGTCCCTCCACCAAGTCTTGGATGTACCAGAAAGACGGAATGTAGCAAAATCAACTCCATTGGACTCCATGATGCCCATGTTCCGAAGAACCTCATAGCAACTGTCCAAGTAATCCTGGGGCCTCTGATGGTGCACAAGTAAATGTAGTAGGAAATAACTTGATGAACCGATCCAATCTCCACAAAGCGTCGGCAGACATAGTTTCTCCCTCAACTGCCTATGCCACAATACACGGCTGAGCTGCTCCAGCTGTCTGAGGTGCTGGAGTCTGGAACTGAGAAGCTAACTGCTCTGGTGTGCGGGTAGCAGGAGTCTGGGTCCCTCCCCCATCCTGAGAGACGGCTGGTGCAGTAGGAAGAAATCGGCCTGAGCCACGCCTTCCATAAGGCCCACTAAGCGGACCAGAGCGTCCTGAAGAATCGGGGTGGCAATGAACCCCTCTGGGACCTGAGCTAGTCCGATTGGAACTATCTGAGTGGGGATCTCCTCAGCAACCTCCACCTGAGGATCCTCTACTGGGGTTGCTGCTCTGGGCTGAGCCCTGGCTCTGCCTCAGCCTCTAGCACGGTCTCGGCCTATAGTAGGAGCCGCAACGGGAGGATCAGGATGCTGATCGGTAGATGAGGAAGCACGCGTTCTCCCCATCTGCGAGAGAATAGAATATAAACTCAGTCAGCATTTAGTACTCAATTGCACGACAGAGAAGAAAAGATGTGAAGTTATTTCCTAACTTTGCATCCTCTGGGGGACAAGTACAGACGTCTCCGTATCGATCCCTCAGACTCTACCAAGTTTGTCCGTGAATTGTGAGACCTAAGCAACCTAGTGCTCTGATACCAACTTGTCACGACCCGAAATATCACCTTTAGGCCGTGATAGCGTCTAACGTTGAACCCGCTAGACAAACCAACGTTTTGGTTAAATTAATATTTCTTTATTAATAACAATTGAAAGAACAGTAGAAAACTAGACTAGTTATAATTAGAAATACAGAAGATAATAAATTCAACAACTTAAATAATAAATCTTACGAAATTTCCTTAAATACACCCCCAGAACTGGTGTCACAATCCCATGGACAGTCTAGATTTACTAAAAATAAAGGTCTGAAATAAATGTGTACAACTGTCTTGGAACTATGTGAAAAGATAGAAAAGAGAGATAAGGGAGGTGACGCCAAGGCCCGCGAACGTCTGCGGGACTACCTCAGTGTCGCCTGTGGACTGAAGGATACTCCCTCGATCAATGCCCACTGGGTTCGTCTTTGTAATCCGCATAACATAAAGAAGTGCAGGTGTAGCATCAGTACAACTGACCCCATGTACTGAGTAAGTGCCGAGCCTAGCCTCGGCAAAGTAGTGACGAGGCTGGAACACGACAAATGATATCACCTGTGCAGTTTAAATAAAATATAACAGGAAATAACCACAAGAAATAAACAGTAAGTACAATAACGGGGAAACATGCCGGGGAAAAAGGATAGCAATTACTGAAATGACGGAACGAAGCAACAATATAAATATCCGAAAATAGTAATGGGGATTAACAACACGAAATAATCAAGTGAAAAGAATCGGCACGACATGTCCCCTCGTGCATATTTTTAGCATAACACGGCACAGAATGTCCCCTCGTGCATAACAATATAAAATATGGCACGGAATGTCCCCTCGTGCATAAACAACATAAACATGGCACGGAATGTCCCCTCGTGCATAAAACATCACAATCACATCACAGAATGTTCCCTCGTGCATATATATATATCATCAACACGACACGAAATGTCCCCTCATGCATAATAATCATAAACACGGGACGGAATGTCCCCTCGTGCATAATAATCATAAACACGACACATAATGTCCCCTCGTGCATAAACAACATAAACATGACACGGAATGTCCCTCGTGCATAACATCATAAAATATGGCACGCAATGTCCCCTCATGCATAACAACATAAAACAACAGTTGGCATGAAAATCAACAAATAAGAAACCTTAAAGGCACAGAATAATCAACAAGAATAATAATGTTACGGCAAGGGACACAGCTATAACCAATCCTACACATGTTTATAATCCAACATAAAGTTCCTCAACCGATCAACTACTCAACAATACCCATAACTAAGAATTTCCACCAAATGAATAGCTTTCAAATTGCTATTAAAACCCATAAACATAGTAAAAACCAATAAATATCATATAATTGTAAATTTCCGACTCACGGTCAGCTTGACAACAACATATAGGTACTTGTCACCTCACCTATACATTGAACATGGAATACACACGTAGCAATTAGGGCTCAATACCTATTCCCTCAAGCTAAGGTTAGGCCAAGCACTTACCTCGACTCTGTAGATCAAAATCAAGCCTCAAGCACCGCTTTTCCTTTCGAACCCGACTCCAAAACAATAGTATCTAGAAATAATTGACTCACTACATCAATAAATGCTTAACAATTCAATTCCAATGCTTAAATATGGAATTCCCAACTTTCTTTCCAAAATTCCAAATATCGACCCCGGGCCCTCTTGGTCCAAACACGAGGTTCTGACCAAAACCCGATCACCCATTCACCCATGAGCCCGAAAATATAATTTGTTTTGAAATCCGACCGAAAACGAGGCCAAATTCCCAAATAATCAAAAAATCCTAACTCTACCCAAAACCTAAATTTTCTACCCTTGATTTCATGTTTTTAGGCCTAGAATCTAATAGATGTTGATGAAAAATGGAAGAATACAATGTTAGAATCACTTACCTAAGAGGTTATGGTGGAAGAACTCTTCAAAAATCGTCTATGGGATTTGGAGAAGAAGAGGGTTGAGTAAAAATGGAGGAATCCCGTAATGTGTATTCTGTTTTGGGCATTTTAAATAACTGGGCAAAAATGACCTTCACGATCGCGAAGAATGGACTGCGATCACAAAGCTTATTGACACGGACTGTCACGATCGCGGCTCAGGGTTCGCGTTCGCAGTGAACAAAATAGTACCTAGCCCCCAGCCCACATCTGCACTTTGCGTTCGCGTGTGGCCCTCCGCGATCGCGTAGAGCACTGCCTCCAAGCTTCGAGATCGCGACCAAGGCCCTGCATTAGTGTAGGATTATTTACTCCCCTCCCCGACTGACTCTTCGCGATCGCATGCAAAGCACTGCGATCGCGAAGAAGGAACAACTGGACACCAGATTTTGCAGCAAACACCAGATTTTTCTAAGGTTTTTGCACCCTGACACCTACCCGAAACTCACCAGAGCCCTCGGGGCTCAAAACCAAACATATACACAACTTCAAAAACATTGCACAGACTTAATCAAGTAATCAAAACACCAAAATAACATCATAACATCGAATTACACCTCAAATCAATGAAATTCCTTTAAACTTCCAAAAGTTCTAAATTTCCCATTCTTGATCCGAATCACGTCAAACTAAGTCCGTTTCTTACCAAATTTCACAGAAAACACATATCAAACATATTGAACCTGTTCTGGGCTCCGGAACCATAATACAGGCCCGATATCACAGGTTTCACATGAAATCTCATTTTCAAAACCTTTATATTTTTCAGAAAATAATTTTCTTTGAAAAATTCATTTCTCCGACTCGGGACCTCGGAATTCAATTCCGGACATACGCCCAAGTCCCATATTTTCCTAAGGACCCTCCGGGATTGTCAAATTACGGGTCCGGGTCCGTTTACCAAAAATATTGACCAAAGTCAACTTTATTCAAATAATTATTACAAAATCATCATTTTATCAATTTTTCACATAACGGCTTCCCGGCTACACGCCCGGGCTGTGCACGCACATCGAGGTGAGATAAAAGGAGGCTTTCATGGCCTCAGAATACAAATTTAGCTATAATTATACGGTATGACCTTTTGGGTCATCACAAAGAGGATTGATATCTTCACCATCACATGTGCAAGATAATCATACCGATCACCCATCAGTTGTGGCACCTCCAGTTCCTCCTCCTCCTACTAATATTAACGAGGTTCATGCATCGCTTTCTGATGATGACCTTCACTCTCCAGTCTCTCAGTAGTTAACTATTTTTATTTGAACTTTATTTTTGTATTGTAGATGTTTTGGTATTAACGAGGTTCATGCATCGCTTTATGATGATGACCTTCACTCTCCAGTCTCTCAGTAATTAACTATTTTTGTTTGAACTTTATTTTAGTATTGTAAATGTTTTAATCTTAATTATACATTTGTATTTTGGTATCTATTTTGGATCTTGTAGAATATTAATTTCTATGAATTTCAGTTATTATTAAGAGTATCTTATATATGCTTGAACGATATGTATTTTATTAAATGAAATAAGAAAAATATAATTTGCGATGGATTTTCTTCATAGCTATAACTAGTATAGAATAACAGAACCGACAGATTTTTGTCGCCAAAAGAAGGCAAATATGACTCAATACTATTAGCGATGGATTGGCAGCAGAAAATATTCGTCGTCGATTAAATCCGATGACGAAATGACTTGTCGATTTGGCAACAAAATTGATGATAATTGCGAAGGATATATGTTGTTGCTAAGAGTAGCAACAGATACCAACCGCAGCTAATTCGTCGCTAACTTGCCAACGGATTCAATTTTTTTTGTTAGTAAGGGTTAGCCACGAGAAAATTAGCGACGGACACAAATTCATCGCTATTCCGTCACTAAACCTGTTTAGCGACGGAAATATACTATTTAGCTATGGAATTTGTCCGTCGCTAAAGCCGATTTTTTTTGTAGTGATACATTATATAATTTAAGTCGTTTGCAATAAGTTTTGACAAACTACATTATATAATTTAAGCCGAAAGTAGTGAGTTTCGTGAATTCATTAACAATAAAGGGCAGTCTGGTGCATTAAACTCTCTTTGCGCAGGGTTCGGAGAAAGGCCGGACCACAAGCATCTATCGTCTGCAGCCTTACCCTGCATTTCTACAAGAGGCTGTTTCCACGTCTCGAACTCGTGACCTCCTACCAGTTACGTCAAGACTCCCCTTCCCAGAATCTCTTAACAATGTTTCAGTGTAATTTACACTTAACTGCTGTAACAGTTAGCTACGAGAACTGATCTTACGATTTAATTTTTTCACAATTATTCATAACACTATTTTGGCCGTATAAGAATGTCATTAAGGGTTGAATGTCTTTACAATAAACCAGATTCGCTTAGTATTAGCGAACAATACATATATAATTAATTGTTAATTAAACCTCCATATAGTTTCTGTATTGAGGCACACTACAACTTTATGTATCTATAGCTACAGATTCTTAGCTACGAATTTAAAAAACGTGGCTATTACTGATTATTAGCCACAAAAATTACAATTTGGTAGCTATTCACAATTTCGTAAAATTTTTTAGTTACACACGTTAAACTAACAAAGCTAATTTCTCATTTTTGCTGTAGTTTCTAACTATCGTGGTAATAGCTGCCAAAATAGCTACAAATTTATTGCTTCACTAAAGATTTGTAGCTAATTATTAGTTTTGCCACGTGTTTGAAGTTGTTATAGCAACAAAGTATTTTTTGCCACAATAATTTATGTCAATAAAAATCTTGTAGCTAAATGAGCATCTTTGCTTCAATTTATAAAATCCGTGGAAGTAGTTAGCTCAATAGCTACAACAAATTATCATGATAAAATGATATAGCCACCATTTCAAATAGCTACAATAAGCGGTGTAGCTAATCCTAAACTTTTACTATAAATTTAAAATTACTGTAACAAAAATTGGTCAAAACTAGTTTTTGGAACTTTTCCTTCATTTTTTCTTTCAAAAATTGATTAAATTCCATGAAAAAACAATATTTTTAATTTCTTTTTTTAAAAAATAATTATAATCTATGTCCAAATGGGAGCCTAATATTTAGAGTGAAAATAAAATTTCCTCGTGATGCAGAAGTAGAAAAAGTAAGGTAACCAATTGTGTTGACTATGAAGAAGAAAAAGTGTAAGGACAAGAGGGCGTACTCCTTCCCATTTCTAACGCGGAAAGTGTGCAGTTGTCGAATTATTTATTGAATTAGAAATTTGAATAAAGTTGACTTCGGTCAACGTTTTTTGGTAAACGGACTCAGACCCAGACCCGGACCCGTGATTTGACGGTCCCGAGGGTCCGTAGGAAAATATGGGACTTGGGCGTATGCCCGTAATCGAATTCCGAGGTCCCAAATCCAAGAAATGAATTTTGTAAAGAAAATTATTTTCTGAAAAATACCAAGGTTTTTGAAAATGAAATTTGAGGTGAAACCTGTGATATCGGGCCCGTATTATGGTTTCGGAGCCCGGTACAGGTTCGATATGACTTATATGTGCTATCTGTGAAATTTGGTAAGAAACAAACTTAATTTGACGTGATTCGGACCTTAAATGCAAAAATTGATGTTTAAAGAAGTTTTGAGAAATTTCATTGATTTTGATGTTTAGTTCGATGTTTATGATGTTATTTTGGTGATTTGATTACTCGAATAAGCCCGTCGGATGTTTTTGAGGTTGCGTGTATATTTGATTTTGAGCCCCGAGGGCTCGGGTGTGTTTCGGATAGGGTTCAGGTCCATTTCCTCTCATTTTACTCTGTTGATCTGCTATCTGGTGTTCTCTTCTATGAGATCGCATAGACACATCCGCGATCGCATAGTGTAAAATGGACCAGCCCACTTTTTTCCTTCAATGCGATCGCAACCCATGTTTCGCGATCGCATAGTGCATTGTTTGGCAACAGAAATTTCCTACTCTGGTATCGCACAGTGGTCCTCGCGTATGCACTGTGCAAATCCTTGGCAGTGGCTCTTTCTCTTATATGCGATCGCATACTTAGCTTAGCGATCACATAGCACCTTTTGGCCAGTACTATTTTTCCTCCTATGCGATCGCATCTCTGTGTCCACGATCGCAGTGCACAAACAACTGGGCAGATAGATTATATTCCAAAAATCAGGGTTTCAGCATTTTTATCATATTTTGACCTCTAGAGCTCGGACCATGGCGATTTTTGATGGGCTTTTCACACAATTCGAATGGTTAAATGTTCTTCAACTAGAATTAAACATATTCCATGAATTAATTCTTGTTTTTATCATATAATTTGTGATTTGAGTTGGAAAAATTGTGGGTTTTGAAAGAAAATTCCTAAATTGAAAAATCAAGATTTGAGGCACCAAATGGTATCGGATTTCAATAAATTTAGTATGGGTGAACACGTATCGGAATGGGTAATCATAAATTGTAAAATTTGTCGGGTTTCGAGGTGCGGGACCGGGGTCGATTTTTATAAATTTGCAAAGATTGAAACTTTATTATTCGGAATCGTTCCTTATACGTTTTATATATTTTCTGAAGTTGTTTTAGTTGATTTTGAGCCGTCCGAAGACCTTCCCACTCGAGAAGTCTATTTTTGAGTACCGAGTTGTCGTCTTTGAGGTAAGTATCTTGCCTAACCTTGTGTGGGGGAACTACCCCTTAGGATTGAGTCTTCTATGTTGATTGTAGTCTGCGTACGCGAGGTGACGAGTGCGTACTCGAACTTATTTGCAAATAGATTGCCCTTTTTGGGATTTTGGGTCCTTATATTCCCTGTGTATGAATTGAACTTGTTATATCTGAATTCCTGATTTCTAGTCTCATCTCTTCCTGTTCAAATTAGAAGTGCTTGCCTAGCATTCCTTGTTTCTTATACGATCTTAATTGACTTGAATGAAGACTTTGTTTTTCCTACCGTTATGATATATCTTCCCTCACACGCTGCCTACGTGACTAAATCTAGTATAATCTCGCTCTATAAATGTCTAACAAGTAATTGGAATATCTATACGTTGTTCAAGCATACCCGTGAGTCGTACATTGTGACTTAAATGATTTCCCTCTTAAGTACTACTTAGGTTTAATTGATGACCGCCCGTTTTGAGGGTATTCTTTGATGTTGCATATTCACTGAGAACTTGTTCAAACTGAGTTTATTCGGTGAAGCAAATTGTCTAAGTGAGATTGGTTATAGATGGTTCCCTTGCCGGGATGATTTGGTTTCTTGGTTGCGAACTTGAATACATAGAATCGTTGCTATATTTGTCTTGTTTTTCCCTTGTTATGTTGTTTTCTCTTAGTGATTGGCATTCCTTTTAGTGGCTACTTCTTATGAGTGAGTTTTTACCATTTTTGTGATTTAAGTCTTTGTATTGATTTGCTCGTCGCACTTTGCATTCGGTCTTGTTTGCTTTTGCGCCGGTTGTGGCAATATATGTTGTTTCTGTTGCATTTCTGGTTATTTTTTCTCAGTGACTGCATTGCATATTTAAATTGGGACTACTGACAGAGATCCGGGAGCTTTCCCCTGTACTACATCGCATATTTAAATTGGGACTACGGACAGAGATCAGGGAGCTTTCCCCCTGTACTGCATTGCATATTTAAATTGGGACTACGGAGAGAGATCCGGGAGCTTTCCCCCTATACTGCATCGCATCTTAAAATTGGGACTACGGACAGAGATCCGTGAGCTTTCCCCCTGTACTGCTTCGCATATATAAATTGGGACTACGGACGAGATTCCGGCAGCTTTCCCCATGTACTGCATTGCATGATAAATTCTGAGTTGCTTACTGAGTTCCGGTGGTTTTATCATTGAGGAGTACTGAGTTTTATATATATATATATATATATATATATATATATATATATATATATATTGAAAAGTATAGCTCAAAAGCAATTGTCTCCAGGAAAATTTATGTCTGAAGGACTTTTATTCGAAAGTATATTTGAAAAGTATTTGTCTTGCAAAAAAATGATATTTGAAAGAGCACTATTTGGGAAAGTATATTTTTAACATCACGCATTTTGATGATATTTGAAAGGGCAGTATTGAGGAAAGTATATTTGAACACCACGTATTTTGAAGAGACTATGTTTTAAAGATTTCTATTTATAAAAATATATATATAAATATACACTCAGAGAAAGTATGTTTCAAAGAAGAAATTTATCTATTCCCAAATGACTATATCTTTAAAGCTTTCAAAATAAACTCATGATTTAAAGGTTTTCACTCGAAGGTTTGACCAGTTTATTGAGTTATTGGCTAAGGCCTAACGTGAACAAATTGATGCAGTGCTGAGTTGCTAGTGTTTTTATTGGGTTGTGATTCTCTCAATTTGAATTGCATTCTTTCCATTATCTTTGTGTATTTCTATTATGTTTTCCGTTGATCGTGATTATTGAATTTTCTTCCGTACTATCCGATCGTATCGTTAATTACATTGAGAAATTTGTAGATAGATATTTTGTTTCGGTCATTTATACATCTATGCCTTTTTACTTATTAGACTGGTGGTGTCTTGACTGGGTCCTCATCACTACTTCACCGAGGTTAGTGTTGATACTTACTGGGCATCGCTGTGGTGTGCTCATACTACGCTTCTGCACATTTTTGTGTGCGGCTCTAGGTTATTGTTGTTGGTAGTTGCGCAGATCATTGCTGAGGAGACTCAAGGTAACCTGCTGCTGCGTTCACAGGCTTCGGAGTCACCTTCCTATTTTATTTCTTCAGCTGTACTTACTTATTCCTAGACAGTTGTATTTAGATTTGATAGAAATATTTCGTAGAGCTTATGACTTGTATTTATCGGGTTTTAGGAAATTGTAAACTCTGTCAAGATGTCTATATTGAGACTGTTATAATTCCTTTATTATTGTTGTTTTTCAGTGGAATATTAGGCTTACCTTTTCCCTAAGACTAGGTGCTATCACGATACCCAACGGAGGGAAATTTGGGTCGTGACAAGTTGGTATCAGATCACTAGGTTCATAGGTTCTACGAGTCATAAGTGTGTTTGGTAGAGTCTTGTGGATGGTACAAAGACTTCTGTACTTATCTTCGAGAGGCTACGGAAGTATTAGGAAAATTTCACTTCTTTCATTTCCATTGTGCGAGTTCATTGATCTTGGAGGTTGAAATTATCGTTCCATTCTCTCACTAATAGCGAGGACACGAGTTGCAGTTCCTGATGATGTTACCCGAAGCAAACATCACAAGGGTCAGAGACAGCGGCCAACGAGGAGCACGTGTCGCAGTTAAGATGCCTACCAGAGCAGCCGTTGAGGAGTCGTCAGTAGTTCTAGTTAGGGGACAGGTACTGGGGGTGCCTGTTGCTACCCCAGACTTCAGAATACCGGAGCGCAGTTTTGAGTACAATTGGTACATCGACTCGAGCAGGGTTGATTCCAGTGCACCAGTTGCTTCACATATCAGGGGAGGAGTTCAGACCCCCACCGTCTACACTCTAGAGCAGCGAGATCATATTGGTCAAGTTCCAGTTGTCATGGCTGCACAGCATGTGGTTTCAGTTCAGCCCGTGGTTAGGACAACAACATCGGAGGTAGAGCACCTTGGGATTTAGAGGTACTGGAAGTACCACCCTTCTATCCTTCAGTGGATTGGCGGCGGGTAATGCCCAGGGTTTTCTGGAGGAGTGTCACGATATTCTTTGTACTTCGGGTATTGTGGAGACGAGTGGGATTGCTTTTGTTACGTCTCAGGTCCAGAGTCGTGGGTTGATCTGCGGTGGCGGCATATGATTTGGGGTAATATGGCCGAGTTATCTTCACTAGCATGGATTCAGTCTTTGGAGATGTTTTGAGGGAGGTTGCACCTCAGTTCCTTGGAATGTTCAACGCGCGGAGTTGAGCAGTTGCGTCATGGAGCCATGTCACTATTGGAGTATGTCGTTAGATTCAGTGAGTTGGCCAGATATACACCTCACTTGATTGCTCCAGTTAGGAGGCGAGTCCGTAGATTCATTGAGGGACTCAAGCATGGTAGAGAATTTTGGGGTCAACCAGTTCAATTGCATTACCAGCTTCGCATGGGAGCTTTTCAGGTACTCATGGGTCTCGGAGGGTCCGTATTGTATGTCTTCCACAGCCATATCAGCAGACAGATTGTTTTCAGTGTGGAGATGTTAGCCATAGGGCGAGAGATTGTCCCAGGATTCAGGTAGGGTGTGGTAGCAGGGTATTCAGGTGAGTAGAGGAATCCTAAGAGGGGGAGACCCGACCCATTGTTGTGCTTCATATAGTAAATAGAGGCCGTTGTGCCAGATATCATCACCCAGGTATGTTTTGATGTTTTGCAGAGGGGCACCGATTGTTTTTTCATTATAGATCTATCGGTCGGGACGAGTTTCCATTATTTGTTGTTTCATTTATGAGTGATTTTCATGCTTTGCACTCTATTTTTTGTGTTTGCTCCTGTTGGGAGATTCTATGAGTAGTAGCCTGTGTCTATCATTGTTTTAATCATCCTTGCAAGTGGTGAAACTGGAAGTGAGTCCATGTCGTCCCTCGTGGTATGCTTTATGTGATTCTCCTAAGTATTTTGTTCTCGAGCTGTGACTTGATACTCCATTGAGATGTGAGTAAGTGAGTGCTATGATTTTGTTAGCCGAGATGAATTAGCGGGAGATCTCTATTGGTATGATATATATTTGACATGTGAGATAGAGTTGAGGGCGAGACCCTCATGATTATTTGTGATTTGATATGTTTGGACCACGCTGAGTACCGCGGTAGAATTTTTCTCAGGATGGCATCCTTGTGATTTGTTCATATGTTTTGCTTCTTTCTTGTTATATTGCTTTTGGTAAGTAAGTATTGATAGAGAGTTATTCCTACGGGCTTGTTTGATAGTACCTTTATATGCTTCTATTTTTCATACTCAGTTACTTCTCCATGTGCTTCTTTAGTTCAATTTGAGGGATGTGTGCCCGGTGGTGTTAGCTGTGACTCGGTGATTCGGGTGTCTAACGATGAGATCTTCATGTTTATTGCATCATTATCGGTACTATGGGATTTGGAAGTAGAGTTCTTCCCTATGTGGGACTAACTGCCAATGTTGAGTTGATTTCGGGCAGTTGTTGTGATCAAAAGTGCTATTGAGCCTATGCGTGATGTGCTATGTTGTGGGGTCGTGCCTTATGAGCGTAGACCTAAGTTGATGCAGCTGGTTGAGGCTAATGCCGGCTATGGATTTAGAGTCGGGTCTTTTGAAAATGAGTAGAAGGTGAAGAATTGAGGTATGAGGCTTATCAATGATGATGAGAAGGCTATATGGCAGTTGTGATGGTGTCGTTAGGCTTATGTAGGTTGGGGTGACGTGGGATCACCCGCGGGTGTGTGTTGAAAATGTGCAATCAGTGATTGGATGATTTCAAAGTGAATCTTAGCACGTTCGAGGACGAACATTTGTTTAAGAGGAGGAGATTGTGATGACCCAAAAGGTCATCCCGTATATTCTAGCTAATTCTGTGTTCTGAGGTCGTGAAAACCTCCTTCTATCTCACCTTGATCTGCGTGCGCAGCTCGGTCGTGTAGCCGGGAAGCCTCTATGTGAAAAACTGATAAAAATGATAATTTTGAATTAGAAATTTGAATAAAGTTAACTTCGGTCAACGTTTTTGGTAAACGGACCCGGACCCGTGATTTGACGATCTCGGAGGGTCTGTAGGAAAATGTGGGACTCGAGGTCCCAAGTCCAAGAAATGAAATTTTTAAGGAAAATTGTTTTATGAAAAATACAAAGGTTTTTGAAAATGAAATTTGAGGTGAAACCTGTGATATCGGGACCGTATTATAGTTCCGGAGCCCGGTACAGGTTCGATATGACTTATATGTGCTTTCTGTGAAATTTGGTAAGAAAAAGACTTAATTTGATGTGATTCGGACCTTAAATGCAAAAATTGATGTTTAAAGAAGATTCGAGAAATTTCATTGATTTTGAGGTTTAATTCGATGTTTATGATGTTATTTTGGTGATTTGATTACTCGAGTAAGCCCGTAGGATATTTTTGAGGTTGCGTGTATATTTAGTTTTGAGCCCCGAGGACTCGGATGTATTTCGGATAGGGTTCGGGTCCATTTCCTCTCATTTTACTCTGTTGATCTGCTATCTGGTGTTCTCTTCTATGCGATCGCATAGACACATCTACGATCGCATAGTGTAAAATGGACCAGCCCACTTTTTCCTCCAATGCGATTGCAATCCATTTTTCGCGATCGCATAGTGCATCATTTGGCAACAGAAATTTCTTACTCTGCGATCGCACAGTGGTCCTCGCGAACGCACTATGCAAATCCTTGGCAGTGGCTCTTTCCCTTATATGCGATCGCATACTTAGCTTTGTGATCGCATAGCACCTTTTGGCCAGTAGTTTTTTTTCTCCAATTCGATCGCATCTCTGTGTCCGCGATCGCAGTGCACAAATAACTGGGCAGACAGATTATATTCCAAAAATCGGGGTTTCATTATTTTTATCATATTTTGACCTCTAGAGCTCGAACCATGGCGATTTTTGATGGGTTTTTCACACAATTTGAATGGGTAAGTGTTCTTCAACAAGAATTAAACATATTCCATGAATTAGTTCTTGTTTTTATCATATAATATGTGATTTGAGTTGGGAAAATTTGTGGGTTTTGAAAGAAAAGTCCTAAATTGAAAAATCATGATTTGAGGGACCAAATGGTATGGAATTTGATAAATTTAGAATGGGTGAACTCGTATCAGAATGGGTAATCGGAAACTGTAAAATTTGTCGGGTTCTGAGGTGCGGGTCCGGGGGTCGACTTTTGGGTCGATTTTTATAATTTGCAAAGATTGAAACTTTATTATTCAGAATCGTTCTTTATACGTTTTATATGTATTTTGAAGTTGTTTTAGTTGATTTTGAACCATCCGGAGGCCTTCCCGCCCAAGAAGTCTATTTTTGAGTACCGGGTTGTCGTCTTTGAGGTAAGTATCTTGCCTAACCTTGTGTGGGAGAACTACCCCTTAGGATTGAGTGTTCTATGTTGATTGTAGTCCGTGTACGCGAGGTGAGGAGTGCGTACTCGAACTTATTTGCAAATAGATTCCCTTTTTGGGATTTTGGGTCCTTATATTCCCCGTATATGAATTGAACTTGTTATATTTGAATTCCTAATTTGTAGTCTCATCTCTTCCTGTTCAAATTAGAAGTACTTGCCTAGCATTCCTTGTTTCTTATACGATCTTAATTGACTTAAATGAAGACTTTGTTTTTCCTACCGTTATGCTATATCTTCCCTCATACGCTGCCTATGTGACTAAAAGTAGTATAATCTCGCTCTATAAATGTCTAACAAGTAATTGGAATATCTATACGTTGATCAAGCATTCCCGTGAGTCGTACATTGTGACTTAAATGATTTTCCTCTTAAGTACTACTTAGGTTTAATTGATGACCTCCTCTGTTAAGGGTATTCTTTGATTTTGCCTATTCACTGAGCACTTTTTCAAACTGAGTTTATTCGGTGAAGCTAATTGTCTAAGTGAGATTGGTTATAGATGATTCCCTTGCCGGGATGATTTGGTTTCTTGGTTGCGAACTTAAATACATAGAATTGTTGCTATATTTGTCTTGTTTTCCCCTCGTTATGCTATTTTCTCTTTGTGATTGGCATTTCTTTCAGTGGCTACTTCTAATGAGTGAGTTTTTACCATTTTTGTGATTTAAGTCCTTGTATTGATTTGCTCATCGCAATATATATTGTTTCTATCGTATTCTGGTTGTTTTTCCTCAGTGGCTGCATTGCATATTTATATTGGGACTACGGACAGAGATCCGGGAGATTTCCCCCTGTACTGCACTGCATATTTAAATTGGGACTCGGACAGAGATCCGGGAGCTTTCCCCCTGTACTGCATTGCATATTTAAATTGGGACTACTGACAGAGATCCGGAAGCTTTCCCCCTGTACTGCATCGCATCTTTAAATTGGGACTACGGATATAGATCTAAGAGCTTTCCTCCTGTACTGCATCGCATATATATATATATATATATATATATATATATATTGAAAAGTATAGCTGAAAAGCAATTATCTCCAGGAAAAGTTATGTCGGAAGGACTTCTATTCGAAAGTATATTTAAAAAGTATTTGTCTTGCAAAAGAATGATATTTGAAAGAGCATTATTTGGGAAAGTATATTTTGAACATCACGTATTTTGATGATATTTGAAATAGCAGTATTCAGGAAAGTATATTTGAACACCACGTATTTTGAAAAGACTATCTTTTAAAGATTTCTCTTTATAAAAATATACACTCAGAGAAAGTATGTTTCAAAGAAGAAATTTATCTATTCCGAAATGGCTATATCTTTAAAGCTTTCAAAATAAACTCACGATTTAAAGGTTTTCACTCGAAGGTTTGACCAGTTTTATTGAGTTATTAGCTAAGGCTTGACGTGAACAAATTGATGCAGTGCTGAGTTGCTAGTGTTTTTATTGGGTTGTGATTCCCGCCATTTGGATTGCATTCTTTCCATTCTCTTTGTGTATTTCTATTATGATGTACGTTGATCGTGATTATTGAATTTTCTTCCGTACTATTTGATTGTATCGTTAATCACATCGAAAAATCTGTAGATAGATATTTTGTTTCGGTCATTTATACATCTATGCCTTTTTACTTATTAGACTGGTGGTGTCTTGACTAGCCCTCGTCACTACTTCACCGAGGTTAGTCTTGATACTTACTGGGCACGGCTGTGGTGTGCTCATACTACACTTCTGCACATTTTTGTGTGCAGCTCCAGGATATTGTTGTTGGTAGCTGCGCAGATCATTGCTGAGGAGACTCAAGGTAACCTGTTGCTACGTTCGCAGGCTTCGGAGTCACCTTCTTGTTTTATTTCTATTAAGTTGTACTTAATTATTTCTAGACAGTTGTATTTAGATTTGATAGAAAGATTTCGTAGAGCTTATAAATTATATTTACCGGGTTTTGGGAAATTGTAAACTCTGTCAAGATGTCTATATCGAGACTGTTATAATTCCTTTATTATTGTTGTCGTTCAGTGAAAATTTTAGGCTTACCTAGTCCCTAAAACTAGGTTCCATCACAATACCCAACGGAGAAAAATTTGGGTCGTGACAATTTTGTTTCACCCTATTATCTTCGAGTTGTTTAGTATGAAACCGAAAATCATTTAGTGGATAGAGTTATCAGTGATTGTGATGGATTAGTGGAATGGCATGATGATTCAGATGTTAATAATATGCTTCTAAGTTATGAGAGGCATAAGGTTAAGTGAATTGATATTTATACACTCCGAAAAAATGATATTTTTATGAGTTCTTTTATGAGAGAAAATAGTTCTAGGGAGAACTCGTCTGAACAAGTGAGTGAAATAGTTGTGGAAGAACATGAATTAGCAAATTCAACAGGTATTCTTTTTTCTTTTATTGATCTTTATCAATTATTTCGATATTTTACTTGAAATATATTTATGTAATCTTTAAATGTAGGTCCTAACGTTGTGAAAAGAAAAACCAAAGGGCCAACACGATGCGTGAACATAATTAATTTACAAGAAGGACAAGAAGTGGTCGTTCAATTTGACGAAGATCATCAAGCTATTGGTAAGAATGCAACTGATTTCACTTGGCTTTTGGGTCAAACTGTTAGAAGTCGAACTTGTTTCCCATTAAAAGTAAATGGTTGGAAAGAAATAGAGCAAGATAAGATCGACCACATATGTGACATTATATTGGTAAGAAAACTAGTGAACTAATAAAGTTTATAATTTTATTTAAATTTTGGTGAATTGACAATTTGAGATACTAAGCAACTGGTTTAAATCAATAGTACTAACTTTTATAATAATATATTTTAATTTTTATAGGAAAAGTTTAATTTTGATGTCTCCGAGGGAAGAAAAGGTGCTATTCTTGGTCATATGAGTGACCTCTATAGAGACTAGAGGCACAAGTTGAAAAATAAGTATTTTGATTCAAAAACAAGTTATCAACTTTGCTTACGGAATAAGCCTAAACTTCTCACTGTAGGTGAATGGAAATATTTGGTCAACCTTTGGAGCGATACTGACTTTCAGATATTTTAATTAATCTATTTGTTCTTTTTAATTATTATATGTTGTAGAAACTAATATTATTAATTATTTCTTTTTAAAAGAAAAGCATGCAAAACAAGATAAATAGATCGAAACGTTCCTTGCCTCCATATAGTGGGTCCAAAAGTTATGCAAGACTTAAATACGAAATGGTATGAACAACATGATAACTTTTTAGAACAAAGTTATAAGAATTATATTCACATATCTTATTCAATTTATGACAATGATTATTATTTTCACAGGAGAAAAAAAATGGAAAAGCTCCATCTCGTGTTGAAATTTTTTTGGAATCTCGCAAGAGGAAAAAAGGAAAACAAGTTGATGCTTTCCAACAAGATGTCATTGTAATGTCAATGTGTTCTATTTTAGCTTTATCTCCTTTTAGAATATACATTTTCTCTTATGTTTAATTAATTTAATTTGTATTATTAATTGTAGGTTCAACTTGACCAATTAAAAGAGCAGCAAAAAGAAGGACAAATTTCTTTAAATGATGATGAAATCTTTGAGAAAGTACTTGGGGTAGAAAAAAATGGATATCTTCGAGCATATGGTCCCGGAAAGAATATCAGTGAATATTTTGGAGGTAGACCAACAAAAATACAACTTATAAAACAAGTAGAGTTGCCAGAAAAGAAGCAAATGAGCGTGTGGAAGAAGTTAAAAGGGAAGCTATGAAACAAGTCGAAGAAGTTAAACGGGAAGATATGAAACAAGTCGAAGAAGTTAAAAGGGAAGCTGATGAAAAAGTTGAAGAAATCATGAAAGAAACTCATAATAAACTAATGGAGATGGAAAAACGATGGGAAAAAAATTTCAACTAATGCTTGCAGCTCAAAATCGACACCAAAATGATGCAAATCAGATCGTAAGTAACTTATTATGCAACTTACTAATATCTTTTTATATTATTGTTACAAAAATTTATTCTTATTAACAAGTAAAATTTATTTTTTTCGACGAAAATACTTTGTTGTACTATTTTCTTATATATTTTTTTTAATTATTGTTGCAGGTAGTGGAGTAGTGATGGAAGCATCATGATTGAAGAGGATATGAATAATTATTATTTCTTTTGTTATGGTGTATTGATATGTTTGAGTAAAATAATATTCCACTATTTTGAATGATATTGTTGAACATTTATTAAGTTTTTTTTAATATTACATTTATTAAATAATTACAATTGAAGGTATATTTCATTCCAAAAATAGATTTGTAGCTACATTATATGAATTATTATGGCTAACATTATTTGAGGATAAATTCTCAATTAGTAGCTATGAATTTTTGGATCGTAGCAAAACATATAAATAATTGTCACATAATATAAACATGGCTATACATTTTTATTTTCATAGAAAATGAAGAAAATCTTTTGCAATAATTTTGTTCTTTGTGGCAGAAAGTATTGAATTTAGCTATGTATTTTAATTTGTAGCTAAATGTAACGACCCGACCGATCGTTTTGAAAATTTAAGCTCCATTCGGTGGCATAAGGTCTTGAACAGGTTCACATTGAGCATATCGACCTGCGTGCATGGTTGGATTCAGTTACCGGATGGTCCGGAGTCGAACTGGAAGAGGGATTTTAATTTTGGAAGCTTAAGCGGTGATATTTGACCGAAGTTTGACTTTTGTGTAAGCGGTCTCGGAATGAGTTTTGGGTAATGTCAACAGCTTCGTATGGTGATTTAAGACTTAGGCGCGCGTTTGGAATTGGTTTTGGAGGCCCGTAGAGTAATTTGAGGTAACTCGGCGAAAGTTGGAAAATGGAGAAGTTTGACCATAGTTGACTTTTTGGGATATCGGGGTCGGAATGGAATTTCAAAAGTTGGGATAGGTCTGTAGCATCATTTGTGACAGTGTGTGCAAAATTTCAAGTCATTCGGACATGGTTTGGTTGGTTTCGGCATCGTTGGCGAATTATAGAAGTTTAGAAATTCTTACGCTTGAATCCGGGATTGATTCCGTGTTTTGATGTTATTTTGGGCGTTCCAAAGGTTCGACTAAGTTCATGTATTGGTATGTGACCTATTGGTGTAATTGGTTGAGGTCCTGAGGGGCTCGGGATGGTTTAGGATGGTTTACGGGAAGTTTGAAGTTTGGAAATGCAGCTGGTGCTGCTGTTCTGGTGTGACCGCACCTGCGGATAGGGAACCGCAGGCGCGAGCTTCGTAGGTGCGGAAAATATCACGCAAGTGCGAGAATAAGCGGATTGGGCAGCCTCCGCAGGTGCGGAGCGTTGGGGCGCACGTGCAGTCCCCGCAGGAGCGAGAAGGAGCGCAGGTGCGGTTTGTATCGCGCACCTGCGATTGCGCAGATGCGGTTAGGTGGTCACAGGTGTGGATGTCCTGGGAAGATTCTTATAAAAGAGGGTTAGCCATTTTCTTCACATTTTGAGCTTTGGACTTCGGATTTGGGAGAGATTTTTGGGAATTTTCAAGCTAATCGAGTGGGTAAGTCTTCTTCGCCTAGGATTATATATGTTCCATGATTTTTTCTTTGTTTTTATCATTTAAGTTGTGTTTTGGGTTGAACAAAATGTTGGTTTTTGAAGAAAATTCTCAAAATGAAAATTCATGATTTGAGGGAAAAAATGGTTTCGGAATTTGGTAATTTTTGTATGGTGGAACTCATATTGGAATGGGTATTCGGATTTGGTAAAATTTGACAGGTTCCGAGGTGCGGTCCTGTGGGTCGACTTTATGGTCAATTTTTATATTTTTGCAAAGATCGAAACTTTATTATTCAGAATAGTTCCTTATATGACTTATGTGTGTTTTGAAGTTGTTCTAGTGGGATTTGAGCCGTCCGGAAGTCTTTTCGCCCGAGAAGTCCATTTAGAGTACTGGGTTATCGTTTTCAAGGTAAGTATCTTGCCTAACCTGGTGTGGGGGAACTACCCCTTAGGATTTGAGTCTTCTATGTTGAATGTAGCCCGTGTATGCGAGGTGACGAGTGCGTACTCGGACTTATTTGTAGAAGGTTGGCCTTTTAGGATTCTTAGGTCCTTATATCCCATGTGTATGAAGTTGTAATTGCTATGACTGAGTTCCTAATTGCTAGTTTCATCTCTTCCTACTTAAATTAGAATTACTTGCTTTTAGATTTCCTTTGTTGTTTACTTGATCTTAATTGACTTGACTGAAGATTTTACCTCTTCTATCATCATGCTATATTTTTCTTCATAAACTGCCTACTTAGCTAGAATTTGTATTACTTCGCCCTATAATTATTTAGCAGTAATTGGAGTATTATATGTTGGTGTCAAGCATGCCCGTCGGTCGAATATTGTGATTGATATGATCTTTCATTAAGCACTACTTAGGCCTAACTTGATGATTATACATGTTGATGGTATTTTCTTGGCATTTTCCTATTGCGGAGCATTGATTCAAGTTGGGAATTATTTCGTGAAGCTAATTAATTAAGCAAGATTGGTTATAGTTGTTTCCCTTGCCGGGATGATATTGTTTCCATTGTTGACTTCTTTGTCGGGACAATATGGTTTCTATTATTGTTCATGTTGTTGATGATATTGTTTCCATTGTTGACTCCCTTGTCGGGACAGTATGGTTTCTATTATTGTTTATGTTGTTGATTCCCTTGTCTGAATGCCATCATTTCATTTCTTTGGGTGATAAAGAGTGTAAAGCATGAAGGGTGATGCCGTGCGATTTTATTTACATTATCACGTGAGGAAAGAGTGTAAAGCACGAAGGGTGATGCCGTGCAATTATTTATATTCAGTATCATGTAAGGAAAGAGTGTAAAGCACGAAGGGTGATGTCGTGACATTGTTTGTATTCATTATCATGTGAGGAAGAGTGTAAATCACGAAGGATGATGTCGAGCCATATTATTGAAATTAAAAGCACGAAGGGTGATGACGCGCCATATTATTGAGAGTAAAAGAACGAAGGGTGATGTCGTGCGTGATATTGTGAGTGAGTGCTAATGCACGAAGGGTGATGCCGTGCGATTTTATTTACATTATCACGTGAGGAAAGAGTGTAAAGCACGAAGGGTGATGCCGTGCCATACTTTTGTGAGTTCATGGCACGAAGGGTGTTTCCATGCAGGCAAGGACGAAGGACATGCATTATGATGTGATATATGTTTCCCCGTGTATACGTGTGCCCTTACTTTGAGCTGTTATTGTTGTACTTACATATTCGGTGTGACTTGTTATTATTGTCCTGTACTTGACCTTTATCTCAATTGTCGGTGTACTGTCCATGTCTTTTAATTGCTTAATTTGCTTAATTTATGTGTCGTATCTGTCGATTTCTATGGGGAGGACGAGAGTAAAAGTACGAAGGGTGATGCCGTGCACTTGTTCCATTGGAAACTAAGTTCGAAAGACCACTACCGGAAAAGTATATTTTTAAAAGCTTTTGTTTGAAGGGATTACGTTTAAAGATTTTTCTCTTGCACAGTAGATATGTATATATATATATAGATCGGAGGAAGCACCTTCCAAAGGAAGTTTTTTAAAATGATTATACTTTAAATTTTTCAATATAAATTTGTGGGTGAAAGGTTACCTTCGAAGAATTGGCTAAATTGTCGGAGTTGTTGACTAAGGTTTGAGGGGGAAATTATTGTAGTGCCGAGTTACTATTGTTTTTCTTTACTGTGTTATGGTTTCCACTTTTGTTTTGTACTTCCGTCCTTTCTTTTGTGTAATATTGCGATGTTCCGTTGTTACTTGCTGTATTTTCCTTCCGCTTTGTATTTGTTATGTTGTTAATTATATCATGTAGTCATTAGACAAATGTCATGTCATGTCATTCCTATACTTATGCCTGTTTAGTTTATCGGACCAGTGGGTGTCTTGACTAGTCCTCATCACTACTTCACCGAGGTTAGCCTTAATACTTACTGGGCACTGCTGTGGTGTGCTCATATTACTCTTCTGTGCATTTTTGTGCAGATTCCAGAATTTGCATAGCCTACCGATTGATTTTTAGTAGCACGGTTGCTGTTGTGGAGACTCAAGGTAAAACCGCTTCAGCGTTCGCAATTTCGGAGTCACCATCTTATATTTCTGTTGCATTGTTGTACTTATTACTGAACAGTGGTATATTTAGGAGTTTTAGCGTAGTTTCTGTAAAGCTTATGACTTGTGTTTACCAGGTTCTGGGAAGAAGTGTAAAGTGGTGAGATTTAATTCAAAAAGCACTTAAACTATTGTTATATTATAATTGATGTTTGTTAATAATAGGTTTACCTAGTCCTTCAGAGTAGGTGCCTCCACGAAACCCAACGGAGAGAAAATCGGGTCGTGACAGGTTGGTATCATAGCTCTAGGTTCATAGGTGCTATGAGTCATAAGCGAGTTTAGTAGAATCTTGCGGATCAGTACGGAGACGTCTGTACTTATCTTCGAGAGAATACAGATCTATTAGGACAATTTCACTTCCTTCATTCTTATCGTGCGAGTTTATTGATCTTGAAGTTTGAAATTACCATTACATTCTCTCACTGACGGTGAGGACACGAGATGCGGTTCCTGATGATATTACCCTCGAGGCAGATGTCGCTAGGGGCAGAGGCAGAGGTCGACAGGAAGCACGTACCGTAGTTAGGGCACCTGCCAGCGTAGCCGTTGAGGAGCCTCCAATAGTTCCAGTTAGGGGACAGGTACTAGAGATGCCTGTTGTTACGCCCGGACTTTAGGATTGGTGCATTCACTTAGGCGGGATGGATCCCTGGTGCAGCAGCTACTTCACAGATGTGGAAAGGAGCTCAGACTCCCGATGCTTGCACTCCAGAGCAACGCGATCATGTTGGTCAGATTCCAGTTGTCATGGCAGCACAGCCTGTGGTCCCAGTTTAGCCCGTGGTTAGGGCAGCAGAGTCTGAGGAAGAACATCTTGGACTGGAGAGGTACAAGGAGTATCATCCTCCTACCTTTAGTGGATTGACAACTTGCCAGGGTTTTCTGGAGGAGTGTCACTGCATTCTTCGTACTATGGGTATTGTGGAGTCGGGCGAGGTTGCTTTTGTCATGTCTCAGTTCAGAGGAGTAGTTTGTCAGTGGTGGCGGGCATATGAGTCGAGTAGCCCGGCCGAGTCAGCTTCACTTACATGGGGTCAGTTTTCAGAGATGTTCTTGAGGGAGTTTGTACCTCAGTCCCTCCGAGCTGCATGGCGCACAGATTTTGAGCAGCTGCGCCAGGGCGCTATGTCTGTATTAGAGTATGCCGTCAGATTCAGTAAGTTGGCCAGATATGCATCTCACGTATTTGCTACAGTTAGGGGACAAGTCTGTAGATTCATTGAGGGGCTCAGGCATGGTATTTGGTTCAGCATGACCCGAGAGTTGGAGGCAGATGTCTAGTTTCAGCAGGCAGTAGGGATCGCTCGCCGGTTAGAGGGCATGTGGGACTGGGAGCGGGAGGACAGATGAGTTCAGGAGAGAGAGTATAGGGAGGCGAGGAGGCCTCATATACCGGAGAGATCTACTGGTCCTTATTTTGGAGGCAGGGTACGACACGATAGAGGTTCGTGGGTCAGCCAGTTCAGTTGCATTACCGGTTTCGCATGGAGTTTCAGGTGCTCACAGATCTCAGAGTACTCGTATTGCGCAGTTTCCGCATCCATGTCAGCAGAGAGGTTGTTTTGAGCATGGAGACACCAGTCATAGGGTGAGATATTGTCCCTGAGGGCGCCTCAGAAGGGGAGGCCCAGCCCATTGATGTGTTTTGTATAGTAGGTTGGAGGCCGTTGTGCCAGATATTATTATACAGGTATGTTTTGATCTGTTACAGAGGGGCACCATTTGTATTTCATTATAGTTCTGCTAGTCGGGACGAATCCCTTATTTGTTGCTTCATTTATGAGTGAGTTTCATGCTTCGCACTCTATGTTCGTGTTTACTTGTCATGACCCAAATTTTCAACTTTAGGGATCGTGATGGCGCCTAACACCACACTTTCTAGGCAAGCCAATGTTAGAGTTCGATTAGCTATTCTCCTTTGATTATTTATTTAAACATAATAAAATATATTTAAAGTAAACTTAATCTAATGGTTTCCAAAGAATAACTCCAAAGATAAAACAATAAACAAATAAATAGACCGAACCACGAACTAATTATATAAATAACTCTAAGACTACCCCAAGGTCTGGCGTCACAATTCACGAACTACTAAAGAATAGTACAAATAATGGGCTGAAAGAAATAATATAACTATTTTGAGAAAATATAAAACAGTCTCTACGAACTAAGAGAAGACTCTCGGGATCTTCGAACGCTGGCAGATATACCTCGTGTCTCCAGATAATGGATGGCTGCTACTAAAAATCTCTACTGCTGGCCGGTACTTGGATCTGCACAAAAGTATGCAGAGTGTAGTATTAGTACAACCGACTCCATTTACTGAGTAAGTGTCGAGCCTAACCTTGACGAAGTAGTGACGAGGCTAAGGCGGGGCAATCATATCTTAACCTATGATAATATATATACATACATACATACATACATATATATATATATAAATAATAAAGCAATAAAATAATTCTACACAAAAAAAAAATATAATTGCAACAATGAATAAATAAAATAACTCAGTCGCCTATTCCAGGCCTCGTCTGTCACCAAAATTTCACACAACTTTCCACGTTTCCAAACTTTAATTTAAAATAACCAAATGTGCAAGATACGGGAAAACAGTAGAGTAAAACAGTAAATTTTTCCAAATCTTTGTGTTTAAATTCAGTAACACATAAACGTCCCCCTTTATCACTGTCTTGTTGCGGCGTGCAACCCGAACCCACCTGTCCACCCTTATCACTATCATTTATTTCTCCTGTCCACTCTTGTCACTATCATTTATCTCACCTGTTCACCATTATTACTATCATTTATTTTCCATGTCCACCCTTAGCACTATCATTTATTTTCCCTGTCCACCCTTATCACTATCATTTATTCGCCCTGTCCGCCCTTATCACTATTATTTATTTGCCTTGGCCGCCCGTATCACTATCATATTGTCCACCCTTATCACTATCAATTGATTTAGTTATCAAAAACTTTCACAATTCAGGCCAAGTCTTTCACAACACGTTTATCTCAGCAATTGTAAACAGAACACAGTATAACTCACAAGTTGTATCCAACATTATTTCATAATGAAACCAACCAGAATATATGTAAATATCGTAACACTGTCATCCAGCTCAACCTTTATGTACCATAAAAAAATCATGGGAACAACCAACACTTTTAACACGCGTGCAACAATACTTTGTAATAATCTAATGAAAACAAATAGTCAAGTAGCATATGCGGAATAATTCAATTACGTACTTGAACATATTTCTAAAAGCTGCCTATAAATGAATATTTTCATCTATTCACTCATGACCTAAATTTAATGAGCTCCAAATAGTTTATCTTATCCTACCGTTTTACATTTTTAAAGTTTGGGGTCCTACTCTACAATATTATCAATACATTTCTTTGTTTGTTTATTGGTCTAAGGTTTAAGACTTCACTAAATCTTCAAAAGAAAAACATAAAAATGATAATCCAAATGTATTCTTGGTCTATATAACATCAAGACAAAATTACATGTGCCTCTTATTCAGGTCTTAGATTTATTACAGCAAAGATCATCATTTCACCATATAAACCTCAACAATCATAAAACAGTCAAGACGGGAAGTAAATAAATGGAGAACATAAAAGGGATCATGGTAAACAACAATTTGGTAGTGCATAGGTACTCGTCACCTCACCTATACACTACACACAAGCAATTTCACATAACAATCAGGTTGGGGATTCCTATTCCCTCAAGTCAAGGTTAAACCAAGCACTTACCTCAACTTCGCAGTCCACTCACTGTTCAATTATAGCTTTTCCTCTTGAATTCACCTTCAATACACTCGAATCTAACCATAATTAACTTAATATCATTAACTAATGCTAAAGAAACTAACTTTACTGAAAATTATAAATTTTTCCTAAGTTTTCTCAAAAAAAGTTAAAACCCGACTCCGGGCCCGCTTGGTCCAAACTCGGGATTCGGACCAAATCACGTTTACCCATTCACCCACGAGCCCGAATATACAATTAGTTTCGAAATCCGACCTCAATTCGAGGTAAAGATTCGATTTTTACAAAATTTCCTAATTCTACCCAAACCCTCAATTTTTACCATGAAAATTTATTTTGCAGGTTTTTTGATTTAAAAGTGATAAAAACATTGGGTAATTGAAATATAACCAAAAAATGAGTAGAGAACACTTGCCCCAATCCCTATGGTGAAAATCGCCCAAATCCGAGCTCCCCAACTCAAAATATGATCGAATGAACAAACTCTAGTTTTATATATTTTTCTGCCAGCTATTCTGCCTCGTTTCTCTTACCAAACGATCCCGAAACTCGATTTTTATGTTTCCAATGGATTCCTTGTGAAATTCTGGTAAAGATAGGCTTTTGAATCACTCAATTTGGCCTTATAATGAAGGAGATATGTAGGTTTTAATATTTGCAAATCGTGCAGATTTTTAAATACGCCGCCAGTGGCAATTTCGTAATTAATCTGAAAAATCTCGCAACCCTATTTTTAGTAAAATGACCATAAAATCCTCATACTATATCCAAACTTCGATGATTCTTTTTGATACGAGTCTGTAATTATGATACGGATCAAATGCTTCCATCAAAAAAGAAATCGGAGCTCATTTGTTCAATATGATATCATTTATGCTTGAAGAAACGGCGTCGAAACATAAGAAAACGAGCGCAACACAACCCCAACCTATTCGAAACTCACCCGATCCCTCGGGGATCTAAACCAAACATACAAGCGAATCTACAAATATCATACAGACTTGCTCGTGCGATCAAATCATGAAAATAACATGTACAACTATGAATTAAACCTCAAAACTCATCATCTTTCTCAAGAACACTTCAATTTCACTATTTCTCAACGGGACATCCGAATCACGTCAAATAAACTTTGATTCTCACCCAAACTTCACAGTTAGTATTCAAATACTATAACAAACCTGTACCGGGCTCCGAAACCAAAATACGAGCGCAATACCAATGGTTTCAAACATTGATTCTTTTCTTTATTTCATTAATAATTCAGCAAAATAATTTCTTTCAAAAATTGATTTCTAAGGTTTGGGGCCTCGAAATTCATTTCCGGGCATATGCCCAAATCCCATATTTTACTGCGGACCTCCCGAGATCGTCGGAACATAGATCTGGGTCCGTTTACTAAAAATGTTGACTCAAGTTAACTAAAACCAAATTTTAATTCTAAAAATTATTATTTCTTATATTTTCACATAAAAGCTTTCCGGTTTCCCGTCCGGACTGTGCACGTAAATCGAGATAATTAAATTAGTCTTTTTATGGCTAATAACCTCAAAATAGAGTTTTAATTCATAAAATGACCCCTTGGGTCATAACATTACTCCTGTTAGGAGATTCTATGAGTGGTAGCACGTGTCTATCGTGGTTTTCATTCATCATTGAGAGTGGTGAGACTAGAAATGAGTCATTTTTGTCCATCATGGTAAGCTTTATGTGATTTTTTCTATGTATTTTGTTTACGAGCTGCGATTTGATACTTTATCGAGGTGTGAGTTAAATGAGCGTTATGATTTTTATCAACTAAAATGAGTTAGTGGGAGATTTCAATTGGTATGGTATATTTTCGGTATGTGATTTATTGTTGAGGACGAGGTCCTCGTGAGATTTTGTGATTCGATATGTTTGGATTGAGCTGAGTATCGCGGTGGAAATTTTATCAGTATGGGATCCTTATGATTTGTTTATATGTTTTCATTCTTCCCTTGTTGTATCAGTTATGAGTCAATACTGGTAGAGAGTAGTGCATGTCGGGCTTGTTTGATAGTTGTGAACAACTAATTTTTTACCACACCCAAATTCTATACTACTTTAGTAAATATTTCTTTGTTGTTTCATCTTAATATTGTAAATTATTATCTTACTCTTAATATATATATATATATATATAT
>ML410999.1:0-10981 GCA_005239525.1 Nicotiana knightiana | reverse complement strand
TGAGACTTTCAACAATTAACCAATTAACCTTTCAAATATGTATTTCAAATTCATTTGAACGAAGGAAGAAAAAAAGAGAGGAGATAGAATCCATTTCTTTTGGTTTGGGGACGGCAAGTACTTATCTCGAGTAGGACTGGGGGTGAGGTAAGGAGTAGTATAAGAGTGGTTAGGTCATTGATAAACCTCTCTCTACTCATTCCGTATGGGCAGGGCTGTGGACCAATGCACATTACTTAGATGGGTTTTGAGAAGGCATATAGGAAGGAGGGGAGAAATCCGGAATGGAGAAATCGGAATGAAGAAATCGAATATGAAAGAAAAGAAAAAAAGAAGAAGAAGAGAATATCAGGTTCTATTTCTTAGGATACGAGTGAATCTTGTCTATTTCAACACCCAAGATTCAGATTCGACTTTTGAGACTTTCAACAATTAACCAATTAACCCCATTTTTTCCTTTTTCTCTTGATGTTCAGTCATAACTCATGAAGAATTTTGACGTTGTTGTGTTTAGATGCTCTGAGTAAGAAGTATTACATTCATTTTAGCTCCGCCTTGAAGTGTTTTTGTTGGCCCAAGAAAAGAATAGTTTTGAAGATTGACAAAGAACTCAGAAATGAACCAGGTCCATCACTGGTATACATAGACACATGCAGATTCAAGGCACGTGAGATGTACATGCAAGAAATAAACGTAATCTGTCTTAATAGATATTTCCTGATCGAAAAGATTGCATAAATGACAAGGAGAAGGGGTCCTTACTCAAAGAGAACATTATCCAAGATAAGGAGGTTAGGAGTTGAGATTAACTAGAACTCTTCCACCAAGGAAGATTAACATTAGAACTCTAGTTAATTCTTTATCTACTAACCCTCTATATTGTAGGATGTTCTTATTGTATAGGTACGCACAAAAACATAAGTTAAACGTGAATTGAGAGCAAAATAGCAAGGCATTTTGCAAGAAATTCGTGTAAGATTCAAGTGTGCAAACCTGAAGCTACTTGAACCAGATAGAAGAACCAGTTCCAAGTATCTGTCTTTTATTCTAGTTCAATTTTAGTGGGTGGTTGTATATTGTACCTTTCAGCTTTATCTAGAAGCATTTGTAATAGGTACCCAGTGTATTCAAGTTAAAGTTAACTTAAAGTTGTCGCAACAGTTAGATGTTGTTTGCTACAGGGGATTAGAGGTAGTCTTAGGTTTGCAAAAGTGTTTGTAAATGCAGTTTTTTGGCACAGTGATTTAGTGAAGAGTTTGGGAAAATCCTACTGCGAAATAGGTCGTGGTTTTTCACCTTTTGAGCAAGGTATTTTCCATGTAAATATCCTTGTGTTCTTTAATTTATGTATTTATTAATTCGCAACAGTAGTATTAGGAACACATAGAAGAACTAGGTCCTATAATCTGTGCACGCGAAATATTGCACAACACACAAATCACCCCCCTCTTGTGAGGTATTGAAGTATAAAACATCAATTGGTATCAGAGCGGGTTATCCTTGAAGAGGCTAACACCTGGGGAGAAGATCAATATGAGTTCACCAACTGGAAATTGGGAGGATAATCAACTGCTAGGCCACCACTCTTCAATGGCCAGTACTAATCCTGGTGGAAGAACAGAATGAGAGACCACATCACTGGAGAAGATTACGAGCTATGGGACATTGTCACTGATGGTTCTCTGGCTACCAAGTTAGTTCCTTTAGCATAAATTAATGATATTAAACTAATTATGATTAGATTCGAGAGGGATAGAGGCAAATTCGAAAGGAAAAGCGGTAATTGAGCAGTGAGTGGCTTGCGAAATTGAGGTAAGGGTTTGATTTAACCTTGACTTGAGGGAATAAGAATCCCTAACTTAAATGCTATGTGAATTCGCATGTGTGTGGTGTATAGGTGAGGTGACGAGTATTTATGCACCACCAAATTGTCTGTTAAACATGATCCCTTCCCCGTTTTCCAATTAGTTGCTTCCGGGCTTAATTGTTTCATGATCATTGATGGTTATATGACTATTTGGATTCTTAAGTTATTGTTAAGTATTGTTTCAAGTATTTTGGAAGTGTTGGTTGTTCTCTTGGTTTTGTTATGTTACATAAGGATTGAGCTGGATGTCAGTGTTACGATATATATATAAATTTCGGTTGGCTTCGTTATGAAATGATAATTGATAAAGTTTATGAGTTTTACAGCTTCTGTTATAAAAATATTGTGAAAGGCTTGGCCTGAATTGTAAAGTTTTTATAAATAAACTAATATGATATGTCTGGTGGGAGCGGGTTGCACGCCACAACAAGGAGTGATAAGGGTGGACAGGTAGGATCAGGTTGCACGCTACAACAGGAGAAATAAGGGTGATATATATATATAGGGAGGAGAAATAAGGGTGGACAGGTGGGAGCGGGTTGCGTGCCGCAATAAGGAGCGATAAGGGTGAATATTTATGTTTACTGATTTTCAAAAATAAGGATTTGGAGAACTCCAGTTTTATTAAAAGGTTTTCATACTCTGAATTTTTATTATGATTTAAATGGAAACTAGGGAATTTTGAGGATTTGATAATAATTGATATCTTAAAAGATTGATCCGAGTTTTTTTTTTTAACTTACTATTGCAAGTTACTAGTTATCAAGGTTATTGTTATTATTTCTTTCTTACTTTGTTATATATATTGTTTACAGGTTATATAGTTAATGCACCACCGTAGCCTCATCACTACTTCGTCGAGGTTAGGCTCGGCACTTACTCAATACATGGGTCGGTTGTACTGATACTACACTCTGCACTCTTTTGTGCAGATACAGGTACCGGCCAGAGTTAGGAGATCTTAGTAGCTGCACATTTTCATTTGGAGACACGAGGTAGATCTGCTGGCATACGCGGATTCCTAGAGTCTTCTCTTTACTTTATAAATGATGTTTTATTTCATTCGAAACAAACATATATACTTCTTTCAGCCATTCTTTGTAGTAATCTTAGTAGTTAGTGAATTGTGACACCACACCCTGGGGTAGTTTTATAGTTATATATTTAGTTCATGGTTCGACTTAATTATTGATATTTAAATAATATCAATAAAAAAAAATTAAATAATTTAGCGACCACAGTTGGTCGCTATTTGGTCGATAATCCGGTCAAAATATTGACCGGACTAGTCAGACTTGCTTGGTCAAAGAAATAGTAAAATTTGCAACCACTGTTGGTCGCCAAAGTGGGACCCAATTATAAAATTTTTAATAATTATATTATTATTTTAAAAAATTATAAATTTTAAATAAATAACATTTCATATTAGCGACCAAAGTTGGTAGCTTATTGTAATGGAAGAAAATAAAGACCAACTTTGGTCGCTAATCTGGGACCAGATATAAAATTTTATTAATTATATTATTATTTAAAAAAATTATAAAATATAAATAAATATAATTTAAAGTTAGTGACCAAAGTTGGTCGCTTAATAAATGGGAAGCAGATAGAGACAAATTTTGGTCGCTAATATATACTCTAACATGCTATATATGTAGTTAAAATTGTACAACGAATCGTGTTATATATATATAGACATACACTTCACTGTAATACTATAACGTATATATAATTCAACGATGCACTTGAGTAGGTTATACAGTATCATATACTATAACCCGACCCTGTGTTACTAGCACTTCATGTATATATATATATATATATATATACACACACACACACACACACACTTCACTGTACTACTATAACGTATATATAATTCAATGATGCATCTAAGTAGGTTATACACTATCATATACTATAACCCGACCCTGTGTTACTAGAACTTCATGTGTATATATATATATACACACACACATACACTTCACTATAATATTAGAACGCGGCGTTGGATAGTTTATGCGAGGAGCTCGGGGGCAAAGACGGGGACAAGAAGTTGTACCAGTTGGCCAAGGTGAGGGAGAGGAAGGCCCATGACCTGGATCAAGTCAAGTGCATCAAGGACGCGGATGGAAAAGTATTGATGGACGAGACACTTATTAGGAGAAGATGACAGACATACTTCCATAAACTGTTGAACGGGGAGGGGGATAGATGCATTGTGTTGGGTGCGTTGGAGCACTCCGAGAGTCGGTGGGACTTTGGGTACTGTAGGTGGATTACGGTAGAGGAGGTGGAAGGGGCGATTCGTAAGATGTGCAGGGGCAGAGCGAAGGGGCCAGACGAAATCTCGATGGAATTTTGGAAGAGCGCAGGGTGAGCATGCTTGGAGTGACTCACTGGGTTGTTTAATGTAACCTATAAGACGAAGAAGATGTCCAAAGAATGGAGGTGGAGTACGACGGTTCCTCTTTACAAAAACAAGGGTGATATCCAAAATTGCAACAATTATAGGGGTATCAAGCTGTTGAGTCGCACTATGAAGGTTTTGGGAGAGGGTGGTGGAGGCTAGGGTGAGGAGGTGCGTGTCTATTTCTGAGAATCAGTTTGAATTCATGCCTGGGCGTTTGACTATGGAAGCGATTTATCTGGTAAGGATATTAGTGGAGCAGTATAGTGTTTATTGACTATTAGAAAGCATACGATAAAGTCCCGATGGAGGTCATGTGGAGGTGTTTCGAGGCTAGCGGCGTTCCGATAGCATACATTAGGGTGATAAAGGATATGTATAATTATGCTAAGACTCAGGTGAGGACTGTGGGTGGTGACTCGGAGCATTTCCCTATGGTGATAGGGTNTTTGACTATGGAAGCGATTTATCTGGTAAGGATATTAGTGGAGCAGTACAGGGAGAGGAAGAAGGATTTGCATATGGTGTTTATTGACTTTTAGAAAGCGTACGATAAAGTCCCGATGGAGGTCCTGTGGAGGTGTTTCGAGGCTAGCGGCGTTCCGATAGCATACATTAGGGTGATAAAGGATATGTATAATTATGCTAAGACTCAGGTGAGGACTGTGGGTGGTGACTCGGAGCATTTCCCTATGGTGATAGGGTTTCACCAAGGATANCATTAGGGTGATAAAGGATATGTATAATTATTCTAAGACTCAGGTGAGGACTGTGGGGGGTGACTCGGGGCATTTCCTTATGGTGATGGGGTTGCACCAAGGATCGGTTCTTAGCCGTTTTCATTTGCCTTGGAGATGGATGTTCTGTCGCGACACATCCAAGGGGAGGTGCGTTGGTGCATGCTATTTGTTGATGATATAGTGTTGATTGATGAGACGTGTAGCGGAGTTAATGCGAGGTTGGAGTTTTGGAGACAGACCTTGGAGTCTAAAGGTTTCAAATTGAGTAGAACCAAAATAGAATACTTGGAGTGCAAATTCAGTGACGGGATTCATGAAGTNCGTTTGACTATGGAAGCGATTTATCTGGTAAGGATATTAGTGGAGCAGTACAGGGAGAGGAAGAAGGATTTGCATATGGTGTTTATTGACTTTTAGAAAGCGTACGATAAAGTCCCGATGGAGGTCCTGTGGAGGTGTTTCGAGGCTAGCGGCGTTCCGATAGCATACATTAGGGTGATAAAGGATATGTATAATTATGCTAAGACTCAGGTGAGGACTGTGGGGGTGACTCGGAGCATTTCCCTATGGTGATGGGGTTGCACCAAGGATTAGTTCTTAGCCGTTTTCATTTGCCTTGGCGATGGATGTTCTATCGCGACACATCCAAGGGGAGGTGCGTTGGTGCATGCTATTTGTTGATGATATAGTGTTGATTGATGAGACGTGTAGCGGAGTTAATGCGAGGTTGGAGTTTTGGAGACAGACCTTGGAGTCTAAAGGTTTCAAATTGAGTAGAACCAAAATAGAATACTTGGAGTGCAAATTCAGTGACGGGACTCATGAAGCAGACATAGAGGTAAAGCTTCATGCTCAAGTTATCCCGAAGAAAGCGAGTTTTAAGTATCTAGGGTCTATTATCCAAGGTAATAAGGAGATTGATGAAGATGTCGCACATCACATTGGAGCGGGTTAGATGAAATAGAGGCTCACTTATGGTATTTTATGTGATAAGAATATGCCGCCAAGACTTAAGGGTAAGTTTTATAGAGTGGTGGTTCGACCGACTATGCTGTATGGGGCTGAGTGCTGGCCAGTCAAGAACTCACACATGCAGAAGATGAAAGTAGCAGAGATGAGGATGTTGAGGTGGATGTGTGGGTTTACTAGGAGAGATAAGATTAAGAATGAAGCTATCCAGGACAGAGTGGGAGCAGCCTCCGAGGAGGACAAGATGCGGGAGTTGAGGCTGAGATGATTCAGACATGTTATGAGAAGAAGCATTGATGCTCCAAGTTAGGATGTTTGAGAGGTTGGCCATGATGAGTTTGAGAATAGGTTGAGGTAAGCCAAAGAAGTACTGGGGAGAGGTGATTAGACAGAACATGGCGCTGCTTCAGCTCACTAAGGACATGACCCTTGATAAGAGGGTGTGGCGGTCGAGGATTAAGGTAGAATGTTAGTGGGTAGTTTGTAGTTGCTCACCGATAGTCTTAGCAGCACGCATTCCCTTCATATTCTTAGATTTTTATTTTGTTATGTGGTTTTGTTCGCCTCAGGTATTGTATTCCATGTTGCCATTATTTGGTACTACTTATCTTGTATCTCTCCCTTTTTCTTGTCTCTTCCTTCATTCTTCCTTTTTTGCTTTCCTCTTCTTTTTCTCACCCTTCCTGAGTCGTTGGTCTATTGGAAACAACTTATCTATCTGTATTAGGTAGGGGTAAGGTCTGCGTACAGACTACGCTCCTCAGACCCCACCAGTTGGGAACATACCAGTTTTTTATTGTTGTTGTTGTTGTTGTAACCTAATTTTTTTTTTCCAATAAGATAGAGGGTACCTTATTTTTTTCAAGGGTTTATACATTTAAATGATGGGGCAGAAAAAATATTAAAAATATTGATTGAAAATGTCTTTCAATAATTTTATTAACCAATAGGGCTTTAAATAGTCAATTTAAAAATAGAATCTGCAGAAAATTTGGAGAATCAATATTCGAATTCAAAAATCTAAGCTATATCAACTAACTTATCTTAATAAATTTAAATTTGTACAAAGACTCCTCCTTCGACTAAACTACTTATTATTCTGGTAAATCAAATATCAGCATTAACAAATGCAAAATCCAACAGAACTAAAGCAATTTAGTTGCTTGTATATATGCAGAGTCTGCAGAGATGTATTATATCAGTACATGTAGGAGTCCTAGACGGATTTATGGGGCATATTACTTAACAAGGAGGATTAAGGAAGTGGTTTTGGTTTCCAACTATGGCATTTTTGTAACTGAACAAGCCTTCACTTTTTCCCTCATCCCTTTTGGTTTGTGGACGACAGGTACTTCGTCTCGAGTAGGACTCTAGGGTTAGGTAAGGAGTAGTATAAGAGTGGTTCGATGGGGTCATTGATAAGCCTCTCCATACTCATTTTATAGGATGGGGTTGTGGACCAACGATCTAGCACACACTACTTAGACGAGTTCTAGAAAGAAATATAGGAAGGAATGAATTTGGAATGAAGAAATTGAATATGAAAGAAAAGAAAAAGAAAAGAGAGATATCGGATTCTATTTCTTTTCGATCTGAGCTGAATCTTCTCTGTATGATGTATTATGACTTATATGAATCGTCAGTTTTTGTTTTCAGGTATTTCGGAGTCGGTTCAGAAGAAATTTCATTGTTGAAGCTTTAAGTTGAAAGAGTTAACCAAGTTTGACTTTTGTGAATTTGATCCCGGAATGGAGTTTTGATGGTTCCATTAGGTCCGGATGGTGATTTTGGGCTCGGACATATGCCCGGATTTGCATTTGGATGTTTCTATAAGGTTTCAGCTCAAATTGGCGGAAATTGGAAATTTGAAGGTTTGGAAAGTTCATAAGTTTGACCGGAAGTTGACTTTGAGGATATCAGATTCGGATTGTATTTTCGGGAGTTTGAATAGAATCGTCATGTCATTTGGGACTTGTGTGAAAAATTTGGGTTCATTCCGGGATAATTTAACATGGTTCGACGATAGTTTTTGGACGCCAAAACTTCGAAAGTTCATTAAATTTTATTTGGGGCGTGTTTCATCATTTCAATGTTGTTATGCATGATTTAAGGCCTCGAGTAAGTCTGTGTTATGTTTTGAGACTTGTTGGTATGTTCGTACAGGGTCCCGAGGGGCTCGTGTGAGTTTTGGATAGAAATGGGTTATGTTGCGCTCGTTTTTCTTATGTCTCGACGTCGTTTCCTCAAGCATAAATGGTACCACATTGAACAAATGAGCTCCTATTTCTGTTTTGGTTGAAGCATTATATCCATAGTGCAATTACGGATCCGTGACAAAAAGAATCATCGAATTTGGACATCGTATGAAGATTTTATGATCATTTTACTAAGAATTGGGTTGTCAGATATTGCAGATTAATTACGAAATTGCCACTGATTTCGTATTTAAAAATCTGTACTATTTCCAAATATTAAAAGCAACATATCTCTTTCATTATAAGGTCAAATTGAGTGATTCAAAAGTCTATATTAACTGAAATTTCACAAGGAATCCATTGGAAGCATCAAAAGCAAGTTTTGGGATGATTTGGTATGCAAAACGAGGCAGAATAGCTGGGCAAAACTACTTAATGTCCAAGGTTTGTGCAATTGGTCATATTTTGAGTTGGGAACCTCGGATTTAAAAAATATTTGGAGGAGATTTTCACCATATGTATTGGGGTAAGCGTTCTATACCTGATTTTGGTTGTATTTCATGAATCCATCTTCGTTTTTAGCATTTAATTGATCATTTCAAAGTGAAATATGGAGGTTTTGTCTAAAATTTCATGAAGTGAATTTTGAGTTTTGGGCATCGATTCGGAGTCGGATTTGAGTGAAACTAGTATGATTGGACTCGTAATTGAATGGTTGTCGGATTTTATGAGTTTTGTCGGTTCCGAGGCACGGGCCCGGGATGGGCTTTTTGGCCAATTTTGGGTTTTTGACTAAAGATTCGACGTTTTTTTATTGTGATTCGTTCCTTTATCATTTTTTGATGTATTTGAGTTGTTTTTGGTTAGATACTTAGTTTCAAGCTGTTCGGAGGTCAGAACACGTGGGATGGCATTTTTGGAGCATCGCTTGGCTTGCTCGGTATTGGAATTGGCTTGTTTGAGGTAAGTAAATCTTCTAAACTTAGTGCTGAGGGCATGAAACCCCGCAATACCTGTTATGTGATTGGTATTGAGGTGAGAACATGCTAGGTGAAAGGCGTGTGGACGTGCACCCTGTGAATTGGGACCCTGTTGTTTACATGGCACTGTATAATGGCCCTATTTTTGTTGATATATGTGTGTTTCACCATGTGATAAAGTAATTGAGCTGTCAATCATGCTAGATATCATGTTTAGTCTTTATGGTAATACTGTTGAAACCCATAATGGTTGTTTATTGTTGTCATTTCAAAGATTTCATAGATATTTTATACTCAGTCATATTCATGCATTCATATCATATCTCAGTCTCAGTTGCTATTTATTGATACATCATATTATTATTGTCACGATGCAAATCCTAATCGTCGCGATGATATCCAACGCGGATGTTAGGCAAGCCAACACAGTTTGTCTACTGAGTTCCATTGCAATGATCATGAAGTTAAATTTAAATAGTTACATTTCCAAAAGAATAGTCTTCCAATGTGTGTGGCAGGAACTGGTGTCACAAGTGTACATGCATCTAGTAGAAGCTGTAGAGATGTAATTTTTGACCCTCCCCGAAATTTTACCCATATTAGCATTTTAATATTTAATTTATGTTTAATATCACTATTTTAACTAGTTTTTACTTTATTTTATCACAAAACAAAAAAAAACTAAAATTATAAAAAAAGAATTTTATTTTGTAGTCATACTATTTTACTATGATTTTTAGTTTTATATAATCTTTGAAAAATACCAAAAAAAATATATATAGTTTCAACTTTAATTATTAGTTTTATTTTTAAATATAATAATTTATTAAAGTCAATTAAGAATAATTTTTACATATTTATAAATATATTATATCATTCTAGTCTTCTTAGCCTAAATTTAAAATCTAACAAGACATGGACCAAGCCCATAATTCCTAAGCCTATACCCCTTAACCTAGAAGACCCCTAATATAAAAGGGACACACAATAAAAATCTGGAGGGGGGACTAGCGCCGCAACCTCTTCATCCCAAAAAATCCATCTCTAGAGCCACACCACCATGGGAATCCTCATTTTCTCCATAAAAATAGCTTATATTTGCAGCATTAAAACAAAAAACACAAGACCACTGTCCAAAGACCTCATCTGCACTAGATTCATTGCTAAATTAAACACACAATCTAGGAGGACCACCCCCCAAAGGCGCCGCTGCAAACAGACTCCTAACCGAACGCCCTGCCTCAGAAAAAGATCTGCCGCCGCATCTCTCCTTTTGGTCCAACAGAAAGCCCTTACCTTCAGCCGCCTCAAGAACCCCTCTCTCTCTCATTGTTTTGTGTCACTGTCATCACCTACGAACTCGCCGGAAATGAGAGAGCAGCAGCCATGAAAACCAACTGCGTCGCAACATGAAACCACACTGGAAAAACACCGCGATACACCCCTGAAACATAGTAAAACTAGCCAAAACCAACCTCCAAAAACCAGTCGTTTTCCATTTCCTGAGAGCTCGTCGGAAAACGAACTCCATCGCTGCCTTATTCATCACCCCACAAAACTCCTTCTTCGCTCGCTTGATCTGATCGCCGGCAGTGGCTCGGCAATGAAGATCTCTGAGGAGCCATGAAAACAGGCCAGAAGCTTCGGTAAGAGCTCAAAAATCCAGTTCTTTCGCCCAACTTCTCACCTCAAAAATCGTCTCAGAAAAACAGCTAAAGCTTCCGAGTCAAGTTGAGTTTCTCTTTGGTTCAAAGTCTAGGCCTTTCGTGGCCCCGTCGACTGCTCTCTGATTGATCTTTAGTTGAGTTTATGAGGTTGGC
>ML410990.1:0-12026 GCA_005239525.1 Nicotiana knightiana | reverse complement strand
AACTCCATAATGGAGTTCTGTTGGTTGTTTTAGCTCCGTTAGGTGATTTTGGACTTAGGGGCGTGTCCAGATTGTGTTTTGGAGGTATGTAGCTCATTTAGGCTTGAAATGGCAAAAGTCGAAGTTTTGAAGATTTAGACCGGTAGTGTAATTTTTGATATCAGGGTCAGTTTTCGATTTCAGAAGTTGGAGTAGGTCCGTAGGGTTTAATATGACTTGTGTTAAAAATTTAGGGTCAATGGGACGTGGTTTGATAAGTTTCGGCATCAGTTGTCGAATTTGGATGTTTCAAGTTTTTTAAGTTTTAATCGGAGGACTATTCGTGATATTAGCATTGTTTGATGTGGTTTGAGGGATCAACTAAGTTTTTATGGTGTTTTAGGATTGTTTAGTATGTTTGATTGAGGTCTCAGGGGCCTCGGGAGTGTTTCGAATGTTTAACGGAGGAAATATTGGACTTAGGAAATTTTTGAGGTTTGCTGGTTTCTGTGTTTCACACCTGCGGTGGGGGCACCGTAGGTGCAAGTCTGTATGATATGTAGGGATGTTAAAATGTTATTTTTTCTCTTTTACTTAGGTTTTGGGTAAAAAATGCTTGAAGAAATTCCCGAAAACTAATTTAATGTAACGATCCGACCGGTCATTTTGAGAATTTAAGCTCCGTTCGGTGGCGTAATGTCTTGAACAGCTTCACATTGTGTATAGCAGCCTGCGTGCATGGTTGGATTCAATTACCGGATGATTCAAAGTCAAATTGGAAGAAGGATTTTAGTTTCGGAAGCTTAAGCAGTGGAATTTCACCGGAAATTTGAGTTGTTATGTAAATGGCTCCGAAATAAGTTTTGGATAATGTCAACAGCTTCGTATGGTGATTTTGAGCTTAGGCGTGCGCCCGAATTTGGACTTGGAGGTCTGTGGAGTAATTAGAGGCAATTCGGCAAAAGTTGGAACATTTGAAGTTTGAAAAATGGAGTGGTTTGACCACAGTTGACTTTTTGGGATATGGGGGTTGGAATGCGATTCCGAGAGTTGGAGTAGCTCCGTTATGTGAATTGGGACTTGTCTGCGAAATTTGACGTCATTCCGGGTTGAATTTATATGTTTCAGCATGAGTTTAGAAGTTTAAAGAATTGAAAGTTCATAAGCTCGATTCATGGTGTGATTCATAGCTTCGTCGTGTTGTGATGTGATTTGAGACCTCGAGCAGGTCCTTGTTAGAGTGTGGAACTTGTTGGTATGCTTGGACGGGGTCCCGAGGGCCCCGGGTGTGTTTCGGACGAGTCGTGGATGAATTCCATGGTTGAGGAAAAGCTGAGTTCTGGTGCAATTGCACCTGCGGACCTTGGGCGCAAGTGCGATGGCCGTAGGTGCGAAGCAGGAGGCGTAGGTGCGAGCAAGGATGCCCTGGGCAGTCTTCGCAGATGCGGATAAATGGAACGCATTCGCGGCTTCGCAGGAGCGGAGTCTTAAGCGTAGGAGCGGGGATGGAGCGCAGGTGCGGTTGGTCGTGCGCACCTGCGGTTGCGTAGAAGCGGCTATTTTCATCGCAGGTGTGATCACGCCTGGGCAGAGAGTTTATATTCTAGGGTTTGCCATTTTCTCCATATTTTGACTTCTAGAGCTCAGTTCTTGGCGATTCTTGGTGGGTTTTTCAAGCAATTCGATTGGGTTAGTGTTAATCACTTAGAACTAAATATATTCCATGAATTAGTCTTTGTTTTTATCATTTAAATTGTGTTTTTAGTTAGGGAAAATGTTGGTTTTTGAAGAAATTTTTCAAAACGAAATTTCATGATTTGAGGGACGAAATGGTATCAGAATTTGGTAAATTTTTATGGTTGAACTCATATTGGAATGGGTATTCAGATTTTTCTAAGATTTATCGGGTTCCGAGGTGCGGGCCCAAGGGTCGAATTTTGGACCAATTTTTAGAATTTGATAAAGATTGAAGCTTTATTATCCGAAATAGTTCCTTATACGTTTTATGTGTGTTTTGAAGTTGTTCTAGTGGGTTTTGAGCCGTCCAAAGGCCTTTTCACCCGAGAAGTCCATTTTAGATTACCGAATTGTTGTCTTTGAGGAAAGTAGCTTGCCTTAACTTGTCTATGTGAATTACCCCTTAGGATTTGAGTCTTCTATGTTGATTGTAGTCCGTGTACGCGAGGTGACGAGTGTGTCCTTAGACTTATTTGTAGAAGGTTGACCTTTTAAGGTTTTTAGGTTCTTATATTCAGCTTGTATGAAGTTGTTCTTGATACACTTGAGTTCTAATGGCCAGTTTCACTCCTACATGTTTTGATTAGAGCTAATTTCTTTAGGATTCACCCTTACCGCCTACTTGACCCTGTTTTGATTTAACCAAAGGTTTTACCTCTTCTATCGTCATACTATATTTCCATAACTGCCTATAATTAATTGAATTGTTGAATATCTCTCATAATTGCTCAACCTCATAAGGGGTTTAGATAACTTATATCTTAGTCGACTTGTCCTTACTTGGAATTATTTGACTTGTGTTGGCTTCTTATTGTTGACTTGAATTTTGTGGATTTGTTTCTTTGCCTTGTGTTTCCCTAGTCAAGTTGTTCTCTTTACACTTGGCATTCTTTATCGTGATTATTCCTTGTGAACGATGTTCTACTATTGCTTTGTGCATTGAAGTCCTTGTATTGATTTATTCTTTGTACCTTGTATTATTTTCATGGTTGCTTTGTATTTGATGGGGTGATGTACGAGTTTCCTGCCGGGCTATAATTGTTGTCTTTGTTTGTTGCACTACATATTTAAATTGGGGAATACAGACATATTTTGGGAGATCCCCCCTGTACTGCATATTTAAATTGGGGACTACAGACATATTCTGGGAGATCCCCCCATGTACTGCATATTTAAATTGGGGACTACAAACGTATTCTAGGAGATCCCTCCCCTTGTACTGCATATTTAAATTGGGGACTACGGACGTATTCTGGGAGATCCCCCCTGTACTGCATATTTACTTTGGGACTAGGGGCGTATTTCGGGAGATCCTTCAGCAGTACATATTGTTTTGGGACCACAGACGTATTCCGGAGATACTCTGTATTGTGTGATAAATTCGAAACTACGGGACGGGATCCTGGTAGATTTTATCAAAGGAATTATGTTTGGAAGACAATTATTTGGAAAGTCAAATTGAAAAACATTTATCCTGAATAAAACTATGTTTGAACGACATTTCTTTGAAAAAGTATATTTGAAAAATANATATATTTCAAAAGAATTTCCCTTAAAAAGGACATTACCTTAAAGCTTTCAATATAAAATCTTGCGGGTGAAAGTTTACACTCAAAGATTTTTGACCATTTTATTGGGATTTGTGGCTAAGGACTGATGTGGAGAGTAATGCAGTGCTGAGTTACTACTTGCCCTTATTGTGTTGTGATTTTCGGACCTGGACTGTGCTCCCGTCCATCCTTCTATGTATTATCATGATGTTCTGTCGTTATTTGATGTATTTCCCTCCACATTGTAGTTGTTATGTTGTTAACTATATTGTGTAGTCATTAGATAGATGTCATGTCCTATCATTCCTATATTTATGCTTGTTTAATTTATTAGACCAGTGGGTGTCTTGACTAGTCCTCGTTACTACTTCATTGATGTTAGTCTTGATACTTACTGGGCACCGTTGTGGTGTGCTCATTCTACACTTCTGCACATTATTATTGTGCAGATCCAGGTATTGATCGTTAGTAGCTTTGCGGATTCTTGCTAAGAAGACTCAAGGTAACCTGCTGCTGTGTTCGCAGGCTTCGCAGTCACCTTCCTATTCTATATTTACACTGTTTTCACATACTTCCAAACAATTGTATTTAGAAGTTGTACTAAACTCTTTAGAGCTTATGACTTGCACTACTGGATTTTGGGAATATACTCTTGTATAAAGAATCTTTTTTCATAAAATATTAGATTTTATTTATTATTGTTGCTATTCCATGAATGTTAGGCTTACCTAGTCCTTAAGCCTAGGTGCCATCACGATACCCAACGGAGGGGAAATTTGGGTCATGACACTTAATGTGCTTGTTTGTAGGGTTTGTTCAAAATGAGGGAAAGAAGCCATAATCAATTCATGAAGGAGTCAAACATGCACAAATCCAAGGCTGGGAACAAGAGCGTTGAGAGCAGTAGAAAAGTGCGGCCGTGTAAGGACCAACGCTGAGGAGACAACAAATATGCGGCCCGCGAAAGTGAGATTCAGAGAGGTTGTTTTCAGCACAAGAATCAATGCTGACCGTGATTGAACAGTGCGGCAGTGAAATCTCTGGCGCAGACGCGAATTATTCCGCTGAGAGGGTGATTCAGGGTACAGAGACTTTTCAACTCAGGCTTAAATGAAGAACGTGGTCTGCACCCAAATTACGCGACACGAAGGAAGCACACACGGACGCATTCAATATTACACGGTCAGCGATACCAAGCTCTACCCAAGCCCAGATATGAAGCAACGCGGACCGCGCTTATTATTACGCGACCGCGAAATCCCAATCGTGGACGCAATTAGAATTACGCGTCTGATGACCACACGAGTGGATGATTAAGCGCAAAAGCGGATTTGGAAGTAGTGTTCAGGGGTAGCAGGTACGAGGTGAGTTCCCCATCTGCGATGCCCACAGATGCACTGGAGAGATCGCAGGAGCGGTGGGGGACCGCAGAAGGGGAAATAGGTCTACAGGTGCGACCTTTTGATCGCAGAAGTGGGCGATGCATTTTAAGTGAAATCCGCACCTACGATGGAAATTCCGCAGGTACGGGACCGCATATGCGGTTGGAGGCTCACAGAAGCGAGATATCTGGTAGAGAAAGGGCCAAATCGAGGGTTTATTTCATTTTTCATCATTTGGACTTGAGAGATCGAAATTAGGCGATTGTTTGAGGGATTTTCAGAGGAACCTTTGGGGAAATGATTCCTAACTCATTTATGGTTATATCTCATTATTCCATTATTGATTCCATCATTTAATTTCGGATTTGGGTCGAAAATTTGGGGAAAATGGGGAAAAGTTCTTCAACCAAATTTTTGAGTTTTGATTGGAGTTTAAACATCAGATTTGGATAAATTTGGTATGAGTGAAATCGTGAGTGAATGTGCGTTCATATTTTGTGACATTTGCCTGATTTAGAGATGTGAACCCGGGGAGGCCTTTAGGGCGATTTCCAAATTCTTGCTTTTTCTTTGATTTCAGTAGCTATATTAGTTCCTTAGTTTTATTTATGATATGTAGTTGATTTTGGCTAGATTTGGTCCATTCGAAGTTGGATTTTCGTGGAAAGAGAATTGTTATAGATTGATTGAGCTTGGTTCGAGGTAAGTGGCTTGCCTAACCTTGTGTAGGGGAACTCCCTTTAGGATTTGGTATTGATTGGTATGTGACACCATGTACATGAGGTGACGAGTACGTACACGGGCTAATTATTGTAAAAACCCGATTTTTGCTAAGTAATAATTTGTTTCTTTCTTATTTGAGTCATATCAGCATGTGTAGTATCCTGTTATATTAGAATAGCATATATACTTGCCTTAATTGTTTATCTGAGCTCCGTGCAGCATGTGTTAGTGAATTTTCCTATTTTTCCTTGACTTGTACTTAGTCTAAATTGTAGCATTTCGTGTTGTAGCTGTTGAAATCTATTATTTGAGCTATGTATTTACTTTTGGGACTATGGTACGGTATTTCGGGAGAACCCCTAAAAATTTACTTTGGGACTACGGAACGGTATTTTGGGAGATCCTCCATGTTTTGCATATTTACTTTGGGACTACGGAACGGTAATCCGGGAGATCCCCCTGCACATTTATGTTTGGGACTACGAGACGGTATCTCGGGAGATCCCTTGTTGTTATCCATGTGTACTGAGCTGTTACTTTAATGATTTCATTCTTGTTAAATTTCATTCTTTATTTTATTTCGATATTTCATTCGTCCTTGCTTTATTATATGTATACTAGTAGAGCCCTGACCTGACCTCGTCACTACTCGACCGGGGTTATCCTTGGTACTTATTGGGTACCATTGTGGTGTACTCACGCCCTTTCCTACACATGTTTTTCATGTGCAGATCCGAGTTCCTCCTACCAGCCTCGTTCTAAGTTGCAGTCGCTGCTGTCGGAGATTTCAAGGTATATCTGCCCTCGCCCACAGATCCTCGGAGTCCCCCTCTACCCCCCTGTGTTCATTTTTCTCTCATTTCTATAGATAGTGATGTACAGAGCAGTTAGAACTTCGTAGAAGCTTGTGGCTTACGGTGTTCCGTGTCTCGGGGGTGTTATTTATATTTCGAGAGTTGATAATTGTATATGTCGAGAGGCATCTCAATTGCTTATTTAAATCATTTACTATTTTTAGTTGGTAAATTTTCATTCTTTTAATTTCATATCCTCAAAGTCTTAGGCTTACCTAGTCGTACAGACTAGGTGCCGTCACGATAATTCACGGAGGGAGAATTTTGGTCGTGACAAGTTGGTATCAGAGCTCTAGGTTCGTAAGTGTCGCGAGTCACAAGCTGGCTTATTTGGGTCTCGCAGATCGGTACGGAGACGTCTGTACTTATCTTCGGGAGGCTATGGAACTGTTAAGAATAATCATAGTTTTTTGATTCCTTGTTATGCGAGTTATTGACATCAATTCTAAAATTCTCTATTCTATTCTTTCTCACAGATGGTGTGGAACTGTACCGGGAGATCTGATGACCAGGCACCCGTACGCCCTTCTAGAGCCACTAGAGGCCGGGGCCGGGGTAATGGACAACCATGCGGTGCAGCCAGAGCACCAGAGCGAGCTGCGATAGAGGAGCCCCTAGCAGCTCCAGCTGGAGGGCAGGAACCGGAGGTTCCTATTGCTACACCAGCCCTCCAAGAAACTTTAGCCCAGTTCAAGGGCATGTTCAGCACCTTAGCTCAGGCTGGATTGGTCCAACTAGCTCCCGCCACATCTCAGGTCGGGGGAGGAGCATAGATTCCCCCAGCCCATACTCCTGAGCTGAGGGTCCATGTTGATCAGGCTCTAGAGTTGATTCCTATGCAGCCGGTAGCTCCGGTTCAACATGAGATCATGATAGGCGCTTCTGACACGGATCAACTCAGACTTGAGAGGTACAAGAAGTACCACCCACCTACCTTCAACGGATTGGCTTCAGATGATGCTCAGGGTTTTCTGGAGGAGTGTCATCATATTCTCCGTACTATCGGCATAGGGGAGACGAGTGGGGTTTCTTTTACCAGTTTCCATCTTAGAGGAGCATCCTATCAGTGGTTGCATGCTTATGAGTTGAGTAGTCCAGACGAGGCAAGCTCCCTCACATGGACTCAGTTCTCGGATATATTTTTCAGAGAGTATGTCTCTCAGAGCCTCAGGGATGCATGGTGCGTGGAGTTTGAGCAGTTGCGCCAGGGTGATATAACTGTGTTAGAGTATGCAGTCTGTTTTAGTGAGTTGGCCCGTCATGCACCGGCCTTGGTTGCCACAGTTCGGGAGAGGGTCGGTAGCTTTATTGAGGGGCTCCACCCCAATATCCGATTCATATGTCGAGGGAGTTAGAGATGGATATCTCTTATGAGTAGGTTGTGAGTATTTCCAGGAGATTGGAGGTTATGTTTGCCTGGGACAGAAATGAGAGAGAGACCTAGAGGTCACGAGAGATTTGTTATTATTCTGGAATTCGTGCCCCAACAGCTCGCCATGGTAGGGGTTATGTGAGTCGCCCCGTTCATTCAGCTCTTCCAGCAGCCAGCGGTGTTCCAACCCCTTCTAGGCCCCAAGAGCCTTATTATCACCGCCGGTATCTAGTGCTACTCCAGCTCGGGGTGTTATTAGTGGCCAGTCCAGTAGACATGACCCGAGTCAATCACAGCAACCACGCCCTATGAGGGGTTGTTTTGATTGTGGCAACACTCGCCATATGGTTAGGGATTTCCTCAGACTTAGGAGGGGTGTACCTCTACAGACTTCTTAGCCACTACGTGCTCCACCAAGTCCTCAGGCTATGATTCCAGCACCAGCTACTGCCCCACCTGCTCAGTCAGCTTGAGGTGGTGGTCGGGGAGGTCGAGGTCGCCCTAGAGGGGGAGGCCAGGCCAGGTATTACGCTCTTCCGACTTGTACAAGGCAGTTGCTTCTGACTCTATCATTACAAGTATTGTTCCAGTTTATCATAGAGATGCGTCGCTATTATTTGACCCATACTCTATGTATTCATATGTGACCTCTTATTTTTCCCCACATTTGGGCATCTCTCGGGATTCTTTGAGTTTCCCTGTTTATGTGTCTACTCCTGTGGGAGATTCTCTTGTTGTGGACCGCGTGTATCGGTCGTGTTTAATTTCTCTTAGTGGTTTTAAGACCAAAGCCGATTTATTATTACTCAGCATGGTAGATTTTGATGTTATCTTAGGCATGGACTAGTTGTCGCCCCATTATGCTAATCATTATTGTCATACTAAGACTGTTACACTAACTATGTCAGGCTTACCGCGATGAGATAGGAGGGGTACCTTAAAGTATACACCCCGCAGAGTTATTTCATTTCTTAAGGCTCAACGAATGGTTGAGAAGGGGTGTAACTCGTATTTAGCTTATGTGAGAGATGTCAGTATTGATACCCCTATAGTTGAGCCAGTTCCAGTAGTGAAGGATTTCCCAGATGTGTTTCCAGCTGATCTTCCAGGCATGCCGCCCGACAGAGATATTCATTTTGGCATTGATTTGTTGCCGAGCACTCAGCCCATCTCTATTCTTCCATACCGTATGGGTCCTCCTGAATTGATGGAGTTGAAGGAATAGTTGCATGAGTTTCTTAATAAGGGTTTCATTCGGCGCAGTATGTCACCTTGGGGTGCTCCAATCTTGTTTGTGAAGAAAAAGGACGGTTCTATGCGTATGTGTATTGATTAACGCCAGCTGAACAAAGTTACAATGAAGAACAGGTATCCATTGCCTCATATTGATGACTTATTTGATCATTTATAGGGTGCCTGGATGTTTTCCAAGATTTACTTATGTTCAGGCTATCATCAATTGAATATTTGGGCGCTAGATATCCCGAAGACTACTTTCAGGACCCAATATGGTCACTATGAGTTTCTCGTTATGTTTTTTGGGCTGACCAATGCCCCATTAGCCTTTATACATTCGATGCACAGTGTATTCCAGCCTTATATTGACTCCTTCATCCTTGTGTTTATTGACGACATTCTGGTGTACTCCCAGACTCGGGAGGATAATGAGCAACACCTGAGGACTGTGCTCCAGACTTTGAGAGAAAAGAAGTTGTATGCAAAATTTTCAAAGTGTGATTATTGGCTAGACTTAATGGCATTATTAGGCCATGTAGTATCAAGTGATGGGATCAAGAATACGAAGAATGTGGAAGCAGTGTAGAGTGTGCCTAGACCGTGATCAGCTACGGAGATCCGCAGTTTTCTTGGTTTGGGAAGGTATTACCATCATTTTTTAGAGGGATTCTCATCTATTGCAGCACTTTTGATCAGGCTGACCAGGGTGCTCCGTTCAGGTGGACAGAGGAGTGTGAGGAGAGCTTTCAGAAGCTCAAGAAATCTTTGACTACAGCCCTAGTATTGGTATTGCCTACAGGTTCGGGGTCCTACACTATATATTATGATGCGTCGCAGATTGTTCTTGGCGCGGTGTTAATGTAGGACGGTAGGGTGATTGCCTACGCGTCCAGACAACTGAAGATGCATGAGAAGAACTATATTTTCCACGACCTTGAGTTAGCAGCTATTTTTCACGCCATAAAGATTTGGCGCCACTATTTATATGGTATTCCTTGTGAGATTTACACCGATCATCAGAGTTTGCAACATCTGTTCAAGCAAAAGGATCTTAAATTGCGTCAGCAGAGGTGGTTGGAGCTACTTAAGGACTATGATATCACCTTTTTTTACCACCCGGGGAAGGCCAATGTGGTAGCCGATGCTTTGAGTCGCCGGGCAGAGAGTTTTGGGAGTTTAGCATATCTTCCAGATGTAGAGAGGCCCGTAATATTGGATGTTCAGGCCTTAGCCAACTAGTTTTTGAGATTGGACATTTCTGAGTCGAGTCGAGTATTGGCTTGTGTGTTCTCTCAGTCTTCTCTTTATGATCGTATCAGGGAGCCTCAGTATGAGGTTCCTATATGCTTGTCCTTAAGGATACGGTCAAGCATGATGATGCTAAGGAGGTCACTATTAGGGATGATGGCGCATTGAGGATGCAGGGCACTCTATGTGTGCCTAATGTGGATGGTTTGCGTGAGTTGATTCTTCAGGAGGCTCATAGATTGCGATACTCTATTCATCGGGGTGCCACAAAGATGTATCAGGACTTGAGGCAACATTATTGGTTGAGGAGGATGAAAAAGACATAGTGGAGTATGTTGCTCGGTGCCTAAATTGTCAGCATGTGAAGTAAGAGCATCAGCAGCCGGGTGGGTTGCTTAATAAGTTAGAGATTGCGGAGTGGAAATGGGACAGGATAACTATGGATTTCATTGTTGGACTCCCACGGACTCAGCCGAGGTTTGATACAGTTTTGGTGATTGTTGATAGGTTAACCAAGTCAGATCATTTCATTCCTGTGATAACTACATATTCTTCTGAGCAACTAGCTGGATTCTACATCTGTGAGATTGTCAGGCTTCATGGCGTACCTGTATCTATTATCTCTGACCGGGGTACAAAATTTATATCAGGGTTCTTGAGGGCCGTGCAGCAGGAGTTGGGTACTAGAGTGGAGATGAGCACAGCATCTCACCCTCAGACGGACGGACAGTCCGAGCACAATATTCAAATATTAGAGGATATGCTCCCTACGTGTGTGATTGATTTTGGAGGGTCATAGGATAAGTTATTTCCACTTGCGAAGTTTTCCTACAACAACAGTTATCAGTTGAGCATCTGGATGGCACCGTATGAGGCTCTGTATTGTAGGCGGTGTCAGTCCTCAGTGGGTTGGTTCGAGCCGGGCGAGGACCGATTATTGGGTACAAACTTGGTCCAGGATGCCCTGGATAAGATGAAGGTAATTCAGGATCGACTTTGCACAACCCAGTCCATACTGAAGATTTTTGTGGATTGGAAGGTTCACGATGTAGCATTCATGGTTGGAGAGCGGGTCTTGCTCCGGGTATCGCCTATGAAGGGCGTTATGAGGTTCGGGAAAAAGGGAAAGCTGAGCCCAAGGTACATTGGTCCTTTTGAGGTGTTGAAGTGTGTTAGGGAAGTTTCTTATGAGATTTCCTTACCTCCCATCCTTGCAGGCGTTCATCCGGTATTCCACGTTTCTATATTCTGGAAGTATCATGGTGATCTGGCTCATGTATTAGATTTCAGCTCAGTCTAGTTGGAGAAGGATCTGTCTTATGTTAAGGAGCCAGTGGATATTTTTGACAGGAAGGTCAGAAAGCTCAAGTCAAAGAACATTGCTTCAGTAAATTTTCAGTGGAGGGGTCAGCCGGTCGAGGAGGCGACTTGGGAGAACGAGCAGGATATGCGCAGCCGTTATCCTCATCTTTTCACAGCTTCATGTATGTCTCTATACTCGTTAGAAGACCAACGATTTTTTTAAGAGGGGGGGATGTGACGACCCGACCGGTCTTCATGAGAGTTATATCCCCGATCCTCTATTAATTTCTTTCCTCGTATCTATTTCTGCTATTGTGACTTGCCGGGAGGTTTCGTTTTGGTTTTTGGAGTGATTTGGGACACTTTGTCCCTAAAACGGGAGCGTAAGCCTTAGGATTTGGACCGTAGTCGGAACTGTGTGAAGAAGACTCCGGAATGAAGTTCTGTTGGTTCCGTTAGGTGATTTTGGACTTAGGGGCGTGTCCGGATTGAGTTTTGGACATCTGTAGCCCATTTAGGCTTGAATTGGCGAAAGTCAAAGTTTTGGAGATTTTGACCGGTAGTGAAATTTTTTATATCAGGGTCGGATTCCGATTCCGAAAGTTGGAGTAGGTTTGTAGGGATGAATATGACGTGTGTGCAA
>ML410989.1:0-28100 GCA_005239525.1 Nicotiana knightiana | reverse complement strand
TGACTGTTGAGACAAAAGTATTGTGAAAGGCTTGGCCTGAATTGTGAAAGTTTTGATAGAAATGAATATATATGACTGTGATAAGGGTGGACAGGACTAATATATATGACTGTGATAAGGGTGGACATGTGAAATATATATGACTGTGATAAGGGTGGACATGGAAAATATATATGACTGTGATAAGGGTGGACAGGGAATATATAAATATATGACTGTGATAAGGGTGGACAGGGAAAATATAAATATATGACAGTGATAAAAGAGGATAATTAATTATTGTTGAGTTATTTTATTTATTTATTATTGCAGTTATATTTTCTTGTTTGCATAGAATTGTTTTATTACTTTATTATATACATATATTGTCGCAGGTTAAGTTATAATTGCCCCGCCTTAGCCTCGTCACTACTTCGTCGAGGTTATGCTCGGCATTTACTCAGTACATGGGGTCGGTTATACTGATACTACACTCTGTACTCTTTTGTGCAGATCCAGGTATCGGCCAGCAGTAGAGTGTTAGTAGCCGCTATCTATTATCCAGAGACACGAGGTATATCTGCCGGCGTTCGCAGATCTCGAGAGTCTTCTCTTAGTTCGTAGAGATTGTTTTATATTTTCTCAAAACAATTATATTATTTTTTTCAGCCCATTATTTGTAGTATTCTTTAGTAGTTTCGTGAATTGTGACACCAGACCCTGGGGTAGTCTTAGAGTTATTTCTATAATTAGTTCGTGGCTCGGTTTATTTAGTTGTTTATCATTTTATATTTGGAGCTATTCATTGGAAACCATTAGATTAAGTTTACTTTAAATTTATTTTATTATGTTTAAATGGATAATCAAAGGAAAATAGATAATGAAACTCTAACATTGGCTTGCCTAGCAAGTGTGGTGTTAGGCGCCATCACGATCCCTAAGGTTGGGAATTTGGGTCGTGACAAGTTGGTATCAGAGCACTAGGTTGCTTAGGTCTCACAATTCACGAACAAACTTGGTAGAGTCTGAAGGATCGGTACGGAGGCGTCTGTACTTATCTCTCAGAAGCTATGAAGTTCGGAACAATTTCACTTCTATTCTACTCTATCGTTCGAATTTATTCTACCATTTATTATTGAACTTGTCTATTCTCGTCCTCTCACAAATATCGACAATGCGCAAGGCGTCTAAAACTGGACAGGGGATGAATCCCCAATGACAGCTACAATTAGGGGAAGAGACAGAAGCAGAGCTCAGTCTAAAGCTCGAACATCAACACCTATTGTAAGGTCTCAAATGGATCTAGACGCGGAGTAACTAGCTCAGTCGGTACATGTTGGACTAGTTCAGGTTTCAGAAGGAATTGTATCTACTCCAATGTTGCAGGATTCCCTAGCCCGTTTATTGAGGTTGGACAAGTTTACCAAACTATTTCCACTCTATTTCAGTGGCACAACTTTTGAGGACCATCATGATTTTCTTGACCGCTGCTGTGAAGTATTGCAGAAAATGGGAATAAGTTGAAAGCAACGGGGTTGAGTTATATGAGCTGTGAAGTTTAACATTGTGGATTGTCAGACATCGTGACCTATGACTTTGTGCCAAGTGGGGAAGTCCACCGTCAAGGAATATATTGCGGGGTCATGTGTTATATCGGTTTTGGATTGGAATGTATAAGGCCTAAGATTTTTCAAGAGATAAAGCTCGGACTTGCGGTATGTGTGCCTCCTTAATAACCCTATACCTCAGTACCAAAGGAGTTACATAACCAACTTTAAATCTACAAAAGGTTGACTCGGCGGGGAAGTCACGGTTGCGGATTTTGGGGTGCTTCAGAGGGAGTACATGGGTTGGAGAGCTTCTAGACTATATGGTTCGTGCCCCATTGCAGTTACAACTCAACTTAGATAACCAGCTAGGAAAAAGGGGTCGGAATGTCGAAGGTGGAGGTTAGATTCCTAGAGGTGGAGACCCAACTTGTTGATATATTTTCTATGGTATAACTGAGGTCGTTATATCAAATGGTGCCATTACAAGAGCAATCTCTATTTATTATAAAGTGATAATTTCCTTAACTTGATTCGGTTATGAGTATCTAGGAAAGTCCTCCTAATATGCTCCACTCTCGGGTGAGCTTCGTAACTCTAAAATCTACTTATGTGAATACTTGTATTGAGAAATCCTATGGAGATAACTATGTCTATCATTACGTGTTGTAATTTTGTTTAACGGAAAATATTTAAAAGAAGAAAAGGGAATGTTTCAATTGGCACGATGTGCATATTACATGTGATTTAAAACTGAGGACGAGGTCCTCGCGTTTTAATATGATTTGATATGTTTAAATCGGGCTACGAGCCGTAGAGGAAGTTATATAAGGACGAGGTCTTTGTGATGGAAATTCTTGTGCTTAAATTATCTCTTGTGAAATTAAATTTTGTACTGTAGTACTAATAAGAGTCATTCCTGTTAGGTTTATTTGAAAATTTTTGTATAAAATTTATCTGTGCATAATTTTCCAAATCTGTGCTACAATTGTTGAGCTTTAGCCTACAGGTAGGTGCCCGCCCATGTGGCGTTAAATGAGACACCTTAATTTCTTTTATATAATTATGAGGTCTTCATGCATCGTATCTCGTTATCATTATTGTGAAGGTTTGAAAGGAGATTATTGTTAATGTGAAACTATTTGATAATTCTGTAATTGACTATGAACAACTATTAAGAAAATAGAGGCAGTCAAGAACTGGCCTAAACCCACTTCAGCCACGGAAATTCAGGTAAATTTCTATGTCCGTTCAAGGACGAACGTTTGTTTTAGAGGTGGAGATTGTGATGACTCAAGGGATCATTTTATGAATCTAGACTCCGTTCTAGGCTTATTAGACATAAAAAGATTAATTTTAACTACCTCGATTTGCATGCGCAGTCCGGGCGTGAAACCGGAAAGCTTTTATGTGAAAATATAAGAAATAATAATTTTTAGAATTAAAAAATTTGATTATAGTTGACTTTGGTCAATATTTTGAGTAAACTGTCATGACCCCAAAACTACCCCGGCCGTGATGGCGCCTATCATGATACTAGGCTAGCCAATTGAAATTTTTCAAAAACATAAATAACCTTTCGTTTATAACATTTCTAAACCGATAAATCATAACAGTTTCATTCAAGCATTTTTTTAAACAGACTAAGATATGTCGAATAATAGATACAACCCAAGATCCCGGAGTCACTAGTCATGAGCATCTAAAGACAATACAAGTCTGGAAAATAAACACTATAATAGTAAGAAGGAGAAGGGCAAGGATGCGGACGCGTGCAGCTACCTCGCAAATCTTCGTGAATCTCTGGTACAGTAAATAAACTCTTAGTCAGCCCTAGTACCTGAATCTGCACACAAGGTGCATGGAGTAATGTGAGTACGCCAACTCAGTAAGTAATAAAAGTAAATAGGGTCAGAGCAGTAAGAAACACATAAAAACACGTCATCAATTCACAGTAAATACAGTCTTTCTTTCCCAACAGTATAAACATTAAATCATTACGCTCAAAAGCCGAGTTCAGTAAAAATTCTTTGGGAATATATTTTTCCAACAGTTTCATAGAAATTCAATAAGTTTAGGGTAAAAAGTGATAAAAGCACAACTGGCTTCTCGGGAAAAAACAAGCCAACTCGCCCCTCGGGCGTAACATCACTCAGAATCAGTCCCTTAGCATACCTCACAATCACTCGTAATCAACCCCTCTGGCAACCTCACAGTCACTCATGCCTCCCAATAACTCATCATTCGACACTCGGCACTCGCACTCAGTAGGTACCTGCGCTCACTGGGGGTGTGTACAGACTCCGGAGGGGCTCCTTTAGCCCAAACGCTAATATCAAGCCACCTCGTGGCATATCATATCCTCACAATCAGGCCCTCGTCCTCACTCATTCAAAAACTCTCAAAAAGCCACTCGGGCTGTAAGTAAAAACGGGGTACTCAACCCAAAAATATCATTTTATATCTCAAAATAGTGTAAATAAGGTTGAGTTTCGAAATCAGTTAAACATAACATGACTGAGTGTAAATCATAAGTTAACACAGTGAAAAATAACAGTAAAAGCCCCCAAAGGGTCTAAACAGGTCGGCAACAAGGCCCCAAACATGGCTTACAACCCAAATATAACAATAGTCTGAAAACCCGATTTAACATATGATTTAAAAGTAAATACGCAACTCAATAGTTGCCACGGGAAGGACTGAGTCCAAATCCCCAATAAGTGCACGCCACACACTCGTCATCCAGCATGTGCGCCACTCCAAAATAGTGAGAAAATACGAAGTCCGGGGTTTCATACCCTCAGGACAAGATTTACAGTCATTACTTACCTCAATCTGAATAAAATCCTACTCCGAAATGCCTTTGCCCCTCGAATTAGCCTCCAATCGACCGGAATCTAGCCACAGTTAATTCAATGCAGTTAATACTAATTATATGAATTAATTCCATATGAAAAAAATACTAATTTTTCGCAAAATCCGAAATTTAACTCCAAATCGCCAGTGGGGCCCATGTTTCGGAATCCGGCGAAACTCACCAAATCTGACAATCCATTCAACCACGAGTCCAATCATACCAAAATTACTAAATTCCGATAACAATTCGGCCTCCAAATCTTCAAATCTTATTTTCAAATCCGTAGGCCCAAATCCCCAATTTACACCTAAAAACATATAATCTAGTCGGATTATTCGATGATAATTCAATATCATGGAGTAAAAATGATCACAAGTGACTTACCTCGAGATTTCCCATGACTTCTCGCTCAAAAATCGCCCCAAGTCGTGTCCTTTCACCAAAAAACAAATGCTAAAATGGGCTAAAAAAAAACAGAACAACATTAAAAAAAACCCAATTCTGGCCGCTAAAAGCTAATTCCAGTCGCTAAAAGTGCCAAATCGGGTCACTAAAAGTTCGCACCAGATCCTGTTGCACCAGCAATGTTTATTTTCAATAAAAAGGCTCTAATTCCACCATACGAACTCGGAATTCGATGATTCTTGTTCCTATGAGTCACAAATAATAATACGAACATATTCCTTCAATCGAAACTCAATTTGGAGCTCATTTGCTCAGTGTGATACCCATTTCGCTCGCTAAACAATTGACTCATGTTTCGCGTTAAAAACCCAATCGCGACTTGATGAAATTAGACCAAACTTTCCAGATCACTCCTATACTTCATTATCAAAATTTTGGAAGTCTCGAAATCAAATTTCGATCTCTAGAACTAAAAATGGACCTTTGGATCATTACATGCTTATGCTAAAAACGTCAAAATCTTCCAAAAAAAACTCTTCTAAAACTTATCCGAGCCTCATGGGACCCCAACCAAGTATTCTAACAAGTCCCATAATATGACACAAACTTAGTCGATGCCTCAAATTACATCAAACAATGCTAAAACGGTGAATCACACCCCAATTCAAGCTTAATGAAACTAAGAACTTCCAACTTCTATATTAGATGCCGAAACCTATCAAATCAAGTCTGATTGACCTCAAATTTTGTACACAAGTCACAAATGACACTACAAACCTATTCCAACTGTCGGAATTCCATTCCGACCCGACAACTAATTTTCCACTACCGACCGAAAATTGCCGAAAACTCAATTTCGCCAATTCAAGCCTAATTCTACTCCGGACCTCAAAATAACATTCCGAACACACTCCTAAATCCCAAATCACCTAGAGAAGCTATCCGAGCCATAAAATCCACATTCTGAGGTCGTTTACCTATAAGTCAACTCCTGGTTGACTTTTCCAACTATAAAGCCAACTTAAGATACTAAGTGTCTCATTTCTCTCCACAATCACTCCGAACCCGAACCAACCGACCCAACACAACATAAATAGGCTAAGAAATATATGATAAAGCATAAATATGGAAAACAGGGCTAAAATTCTTGGAACGACCGGTCGGGTCGTTACATTCTCGCCCACTTAAACATACGTTCGTCCTCGAACGTGCCCAGAGTTGTTTCCAAAACCATAAAAAATTGCCGTGAAACCTGCCATGCACATACCCTGGCTGATCCCACGTCACCCTATCCCATATAGGTCCAATAGCACAACATAGCTGAAATTTCGAAATCCAACCTAACCTATAAACCTTAGAACCCAATTTCCACTTCCAAAATAATTTCCAAGATCAAAATTCCACAACTATAAACTGAATAGGTTTGAACACGCTGTATCAAGCCATATACATAACCCAAGATGTAATCACATAATATACCGTATGACTCAAAACACTCCTAGCGATAATTCCTAATCACAATAGCCGCTCAAAACAACCCAATTCCGGTACATAACCTCTTATCAAGCAATGCCTCGCTCTAACACTTTCATATAACGCCGTTAACAAGTATCATCACAACACCATTCTAAGAGCCTGAAACACATCATAAAAATCAAAACACACGAATCTGGCACCAAGGATCATACCTCCACATAACTCCGTACAATGCGTGATCCCATCCAAATACTGGTCCACATGAAATACTTCAAGCCACCTTGCCCAAAACCAATAACCATGCGCAATTCGACATCAGGTACTCAAAGTGCATTGCCATAACCACGGGGAACCAGATGATACCATGTTACACGAACCCAAAAGAACATAACCAATATGCCTCGATTCCGCAATACCCAATTACTTACCTTACTCAAATCCCGCTATAAAGCCCAAATAGATCCGCACCATACGTGCATATAACCAACTTTCAAAACTCCTCGCAACACCGAAGGGTAACTCATAGATCACTCCAGAACACGAATAATCTCAATGACAATCGAATGGTACATCCCTCAACAATAGAAATTTGGAGTCAACAATTCTGACCCGGTGCAGAACACACCCATACTTGGCCTACCAATGAACCCTAAATCAACTCTGGTCACCTGTAACAGATAGATAACTCTCTGAAAATTCACAATGACTGAATCATGGCACATACTAACATCTGACTAGTTTTGCTCGCATCTTCACAGTCCACAACCACAAAATAATCTGTTTATGAGAACTCTTAGTCTCGAAGTACATGAAGCGCACAAATTACCATATCTGATCCCAACTCCACCGTTCAAATATATAACACATCCATAATACTCAATCATTCCACGAGGGATACCCATATAATTCTTCCGTGTCACCAAGCAACCTTGAATATCAACAGTTGATCCAATAAGAGAGAATCACAATAGCAATGAAGCACCTTTAACTCCACACATTGCCCTTTCTGAAATATATACCCTCATCAAGCCACCCAATAGTGATATCATCTACCTAGTCATCTGAAACTGCTAATGATGCCTAAGAATTTTTGACCTCCCTTCCAGAACTGAACCATGACCTCACATATGCAAATCTCAACTTTACACAACATACCACATACACCATGCCACCCTATGATAAATATGAGAACTTCATAATACCTTCCGAGCCACATGCAACTACGTACCCAACTAGCCAAGAACTTTCCATTTGATCCCATTTAGAAGCAAAATCACTATACATCACCTGCATCTTACGCCAATAGAAAATATACATCTCTAATCATGGTAGAAGCCATCAGGAACTATCTGAATCCCATTTGTACAACACCAAACCGTCAGGACTGAATCTTTCTAACTCAACCAAGCTACGCAGGTCACCAAAACCCAAGAGCATTGCTAAGAAACACCTATAAAACTCATTACCTCATAAACACAAAAAGAACTAATCATATCCCTTACCATGCTGATCCGACCTACTACCAAGCTGTCCTATTTATCCAAGTTCCTTCTGACTTACCTTCGAATTGATACTTTCCCTTTCCATAATACTGCAATCCTCGACCCAAACTCACCACACGGGACCGAAGCATAAGACCATACCGTCTAAGGCTCGTAAGCCGCTGAATACTCTCTCAAATATCCCCAAAAGTACCACATTCAAAATTCTTACCCTGAAGAGACTTCCTGCGAATCTAAATCCATTACCTTCACTTTCCGGATACTGATATGTAAAATCTATGATAATGTAGAAATGCCACAAGTCTTGACACCCTCTAACGTAAATCTCAGTTCTAGCCAAATGCACACCTTGAAGATTCCCAATTGTTACGTATAACCTTGAATCCATCAGAACCATTCTCGAGAGTCATTCACTCTACACAAAACTCAATTAAACTGATCAAACAAATCAAACGACCTGACCCCATTTGCACACTAACATACTAGGAAGTAACCCACACTTCGAAGCAACCAAGCAAATTCTTACTCCGCACACCCTACACTATTTACAGTTACAACTCAATCATTCAATAAAACCCATTTACCCGTAAAGTATATTACTACATGTATTCAAAGATTTCCATTACTCGAGTCATTCTCAAACTCCATATCTGCAGGTCATAACTGATTCACCAGTATGTCTCGAACTGAAACCAATGCAACGCATAATCGTACAACCAATTTATCATTATAAGACTCCCCCACTTGTCTCAAAGCCAAAGAACAAGACAAACAATAACTCACAATGCCCATGCTATCACTGGCACAATACCGCAGTGAGATTCAACTAAATCCTTCATAAGCTCATATAACACAAATCATCTAATATCTCAAATCATCTGCAAATCTCGCATTCATCATTGTAATGGTCATGCCAACTTCCACAAGCGATCTAAACTCAAATTGCAGCATATATCATCTACTGGTAAAATAGAACTTGCAATAAAATAACATAAGCATCACATAACCCCAGGACATCCCGCAGGAGATAACCCCGCCCACTTAGCCTCAAACTGATATCTCTCTATACCCTTCCGACAATCATAGCTATTACGCAATCACTTTACCCTCATGCATCAAAAAACAACTAATGCCTACCTTCGAGGCATCACAATACGCGGTATAAGAACCGGAAGCTGATGGTAGGACTAACACTGGAGCTGTAGTTAAAGAAAATCTTGAGCTTCTAAAATCTCTCTCCACACTCGTCTGACCACCTGGATACCCTCACTGGACACCAAGTGCCCCAAGAATGCTACTAAACTGAGCCAAAATTCACATTTGGAGAACTTTGCATAAAGTTTCTCCTCCCTAAACCTCTATAACACCATCCTCAAATGCTGAATATGCTCCTCCGGGCTACATGAGTACGCCAGGATGCCATCAATGAATACCATAATGAAGCAGTACAAATACGGTTGGGATACACTGTTAATCTAATATATGAAAGTTGCTGGGGCATTGGTCAGCCCAAAAGACATCAACATGAACTCATAACACAACAGGAAGATTCCACTTCCCTCCACAACTAAAATACATAAGAGGTCCTCTAATACACTCACAACTTGAGGCCATATGCCAACTCCGGACAGAAGTCGAACACTCAATAGTTCTAGCTACATATCCAACCCATCCTTTTTGTCACAATCAAACAATATGAACAGATCTCACCATCGAATCATACTCACCACATAGTCATCAAGACACAAAGTCCCACCAATAAGGACACAAACGGACATATAAGTCCCAAATGCATGTGCTCACACCATCGAAATCTCAGCACTCAAGCCACAAAATAAACCCGACCTCATGTCCTCAAGACTGGACCAATATCAACATGCTAAAATCACATCCTGCACCTCACCATGGAAATCACAAGCCATCGTTACACAACTGATACAGAGCGCTCACGTGCGCATTCGAATACATGAAAGGAATTTAAAGAGTTACGATTTTGGATGAATAAATGGATTCGCATGACAAGAATTCAAGAATGTGAGACTTTTCCTCAGGGTTCTGCAGCCTCTCAAAGATAAATACAGACGTCTCCGTACCGATCCGCAAGATTCTACTAAACTTGCTCATGACCGGTGAGTCCTATGTAACCTAGGCTCTGATACCAACTTGTCATGACCCCAAAACTACCCCGGCCGTGATGGCGCCTATCATGATACTAGGCTAGCCAATTGAAATTTTTCAAAAACATAAATAACCTTTCGTTTATAACATTTCTAAACCGATAAATCATAACAGTTTCATTCAAGCATTTTTTTAAACAGACTAAGATATGTCGAATAATAGATACAACCCAAGATCCCGGAGTCACTAGTCATGAGCATCTAAAGACAATACAAGTCTGGAAAATAAACACTATAATAGTAAGAAGGAGAAGGGCAAGGATGCGGACGCGTGCAACAACCTCGCAAATCTCCATGAATATCTGGTACAGTAAATCAACTCTCAGTCAGCCCTAGCACCTGAATCTGCACACAAGGTGCAGGGAGTAATGTGAGTACGCCAACTTAGTAAGTAATAAAAGTAAATAGGGTCTTAGCAGAAAGAAACACATAAAAACACGTCATCAATTCACAGTAAATACAGTCTTTCTTTCCCAACAATATAAATGTTAAATCATTACACTCAAAAGTCGAGTTCAGTAAAAATCATTTGGGAATATATTTTTCCAACTTCCAATAGAAATTCAAGAAGTTTAGGGTAAAAAGTGATAAAATCATAACTGGCGTCTCGGGCAAAAACATGCATCATAACTCGCCCCTCGGGCGTAATATCACTCAGAATCAGTCCCTCAGCATACCTCACAATTACTCGTAATCAGCCCCTCGGGCAACCCACAGTCACTCATGCCTCCCAATAACTCATCATTCGGCACTCGGCACTCGCACTCAGTAGGTACCTGCGCTCACTGGGGGTGTGTACAGACTCCGGAGGGGCTCCTTCAGCCCAAACGATAATATCAAGCCACCTCGTGGCATATCATATCCTCACAATCAGGCCCTCGGCCTCACTCAGTCAGAAACTCTCAAAAATCCACTCGGGCTGTCAGTAAAAACGGGGTACTCGACCCAAAAATATCATTTTATATCTCAAAATAGTGTAAATAAGGTTGAGTTTCGAAATCAGTTAAACATAACATGACTGAGTGTAAATCATAAGTTAACATAGTGAAAAATAGCAGTAAAATCCCCCATGGGGTCTAAACAGGTCGGCAACAAGGCACCAAACATGGTTTACAGCCCAAATATAACAATAGTCTGAAACACGATTTAACATATGATTTAAAAGTAAATACGCAACTCAATATTTGCCACGGGAAGGACCGAGTCCAAATCCCCAATAAGTGCACACCACACACTCGTCATCCAACATGTGCACCACACCAAAATGGTGAGAAAATACGAAGTCCAGGGTTTCATACCCTCATGACAAGATTTACAGTCATTATTTACCTCAATCTGAATAAAATCCTACTCTGAAATGCCTTTGCCCCTCGAATCGGCCTCCAATTGATCCGAATCTAGCCACAGGTAATTCAATTCAATCAATACTAATTTTTCCAGCAAAATCCGAAGTTTAACTCAAAATCGCCGTGGGGCCCACGTTTTGGAATCCGATGAAACTCACCAAATCTGACAACCCATTCAACCACGAGTCCAACCATACCAAAATTACTAAATTCCGATAACAATTTGGCCTCCAAATCTTCAAATCTTATTTTTAAATCCCTAGACCCAAATCCCCAATTTACACCTCAAAAACATTTAATCTAGTCGGATTATTCGATGATAATTCAATATTATGGAGTAGAAATGATCACAAGTGATTTACCTCGAGATTTCCCATGACTTCTCGCTCAAAAATCGCCCCAAGCCGTGTTCTTTCACCAAAAAAAATGCTAAAATGGGCTAAAAAAATAGAACAACATTAAAAAAACCCAATTCCGGTCGCTAAAAGCTAATTCCCGTCGCTAAAAGTGTCAAATCTGGTCGCTAAAGGTGTACACCAGATCTTGTTGCACCAACAATGTTTATTTTCAATAAAAAGGCTCTAACTCCACCATACGAACTCGGAATTCGATGATTCTTGTTGCTATGAGTCACAAATAATAAAAGAACTTATTTCATCAATCAAAACTCAATTCGGAGCTCATATTCTCAGTGTGATACCCATTTCGCTCGCTAAACAATTAACTCATGTTTCGCGTCAAAAACCCAATCGCGACTTGATGAAATTAGACCAGACTTTCCATATCACTCCTATAACTCTTTATCAAAATTCCGGACCTTTGGATCATTACATGCTTATGCTCAAAATGCCAAAATCTTCCAAAAAAACTCTTCCAAAATTTATCCGAGCCTCATGGGACCCCAACCAAGTATACTTACAAGTCCCATAATATGACACAAACTTAGTCGATGCCTCAAATTACATCAAACAATGCTAAAACGGTGAATCACACCCCAATTCAAGCTTAATGTAACTAAGAACTTCCAACTTCTATATTCGATGCCGAAACCTATCAAATCAAGTCTGATTGACCTCAAATTTTGCACACAAGTCAAAAATGACACTACGAACCTATTCCAACTGCCGAAATTCCATTCCGACCTCGACAACTAATTTTTCACTACCGACCGGAAATTGCCAAAAACTCAATTTCGCCAATTCAAGCCTAATTCTACTCCAGACCTCAAAATAACATTCCGAACACACTCTTAAATCCTAAATCACCTAATGAAGCTCTCTGAGCCATAAAATCCACATTCCGAGGTCGTTTACCTATAAGTCAACTCCTGGTTGACTTTTCCATCTATAAAGCCAACTTCAAAGACTAAGTGTCTCATTTCTCTCCACAATCACTCCGAACCCGAACCAACCGACCCAACACAACATAAATAGTCTAAGAAACATATGATAAAACATAAATAGGGAAAACATGGCTAAAATTCTCGGAATGACTGGTCGGGTCGTTACATTAAACGGACTCGGATCGGTGTTCCGATGATCCCGAGAGGTCCGCAGTAAAATATGGGACTTGGGCGTAAGCCCCAAAATGAATTCCGAGATCCCAAGCCTTAGAAATTAGTTTTTGAAAGAAATTATTTTGCTGAAATATTAATGAAATAAAGAAAAGAATTAATGTTTGAAACCATTGGTATCGGGCCCGTATTTTGGTTTCGGAACCCGGTACAGATTTGTTATAGTATTTAAATGTTAACTGTGAAATTTGGTGAAAAACGGAGGTTATATGACGTGATTTGGACGTCCAATTGAGAAATAGTGAACTTTGAGTGTTCTTGAGAAAAATGATGAGTTTTGAGGTTTAATTCATAGTTTTACATGTTATTTTCATGATTTGATCACGTGAGCAAGTCCGTATGATATTTTCATGATTTGATCACGTGAGCAAGTCCGTATGATCACGTGAGCCAGTCCATTTGATCAAACTTCATCCCCAAGTTGTTGGTAATCAATTATTAACTTTACTCTTTCAATTACCCAATGTTTTTCATCACATTTAAATAAAAAAATAAGAATTTTCATGGTAAAAATTGAGGGTTTGGGTAGAATTAGAGAATTTTGTAAAAATCGAATCTTTACCACGAATTGAGGTCGGATTTCGAAACTAATTGTATATTCGGGCTCGTGGGTGAATGGGTAAACGTAATTTGGTCCGAACCCCGAGTTTAGACCAAGCGGGCCCGGGGTCGGATTTTAATTTTTTTGAAAAAACTTAGAAAAAATTATAATTTTCAGTAAAGTTAGTTCCTTTAGCATTAATTAATGATATTAAGTTAATTATGGTTAGATTCGAGTGTATTGGAGGTGAATTCAAGAGGAAAAGCTATAATTGAACAATGAGTGTCCTGCGAAATTGAGGTAAGTGCTTGGTTTAACCTTGACTTGAGGGAATAGGAATCCCCAACTAAATTGTTACGTGAAATTTCATGTGAGCAGTGTATAGGTGAGGTGACGAGTATCTATGCACTACCAAATTGTCTGTTTACATGATCCCCTCCCCGTTTCCAATCTAATCGCTTCATGTTTTAAATTGTTTCATGTTCTTTGTTGTCTTTTAATATTACTTGGCTTGTTATATTGTTGTAAGTCTTGTTGCAATCATGTTTGGGAAGGTATTAGTTGTTTTCCTTGGTTTCGTTGTGGTACGTAAAAACAGAGTGGGTTGACATTGTATGTATGTATGTATGTATACTCCTGTTGGTTCATTTTGAGGTATTATTTATGAAGTTGTGAGAACTACCGTTTATTGTTTATGACTGTTGAGACAAAAATATTGTGAAAGGCTTGGCCTGAATTGTGAAATTTTTGATATAAATTAATATATATGACTGTGATAAGGGTGGACAGGGCAAATATATATGACTGTGATAAGGGTGGACATGAGAAATATATATGACTCTGATAAGGGTGGACAGGGGAAATATATATGATTGTGATAAGGGTGGACAGGGAAAATATAAATATATGACTGTGATAAGGGTGGACAGGGGAATTATATATGACTGTGATAAGAGTGGACATGGAAAATATAAATATGTGGTAGTGATAAAAGAGGATAGTTATTTACTGTTGAGTTATTTTATTTATTTATTGTTGCAGTTATATTTTCTTATTTTTGTAGAATTGCTTTATTACTTTATTATATACATATCTTGTCGCAGGTTAAGTTATAATTGCCCCACCTTAGCCTCGTCTCTACTTCATCGAGATTAGGCTCGGCACTTACTTATTACATGGGGTCGGTTGTACTGATACTATATTCTGCACTCTTTTGTGCAGATTCAGGTACCGGCCAATAGTAGAGATTTTTTGTAACGACCCGGTAGGTTGTTTTGAGAGTTAGCGCCTCGATCCCCTAATAAATGTTTTCCCATGTCCATTTCTTCTTTTGGGACCTTTTGGAACATTGAGTGGTGAAATTCGGAGAGTTTTTGGGCACATAGTCATTCTATGTGAGTTTAAGCCTTAGAAATCGGACCATAGTTGGAACTGGGGGGAATATGGTGTCCGAAATGGGATCCCGTCGACTCCGTTGGGTGATTTCGGAGTTAGGAGCGTGTCCGAAATGTGCTTTCGAGGTCTATAGTATATTTAGGCTTGAATTGGCGAATGTTAGAATTTCAGCGATTTCGGCCAATAGGTGGAATTTTGATATCGGCCTCGGAATGGAATTCCGAGAGTGGCTATAGGTCCGTTGTATCATTTGTGACCTTTGTGTAAAATTTGAGGTAATTCGGACTAGTTTTGATGTGTTTCGGCATCGGTTGTAGATTTTGGAAATTTGATAAGTTCTTAGGCTTTAATCCATATATAATTGGTGATTTTGGTGTTATGTGATGTGTTTTGGAGGCTCGACTAAGTTTGGATAAGGTATTAGGACTGGTTGGTAAGTTTAGTTGAGGTCCCCGGGGCCCCGGGGATGTTTCGGATGCTCAACGGGTGATTTTAGAACTTGGAAGAACAACTGAACCGTTGCTGGTTCTGGTGTCTCGCACCTGCGATGGACCTTCCACAGGTGCGGACACGCAGGTGCGGACGAGGGGCTCGCAGGTGCGGGCTCGGGCTCGTCTAAGTCACACAGTCCTCGCAGGTGTGGTTAGTTTTTCGCAGGTGCGGCCTCAGGCTTTTTAGTGGATTTTCACACCTGCGATGGATATTCCGCAGGTACGGTCCCAGGAGGCGCATGTGCGGAAATCGATGGGCAGATATATCAGATTCGAGGGCTTGAAGTTTCATAACTTCTAAAATCATTTGGAGCTCGGGTGTAGGCAATTTGGAGTGAGTTTTGAGGATAAGCTTCATATGTAACAATTCCTAACCCTATTCCTTTTTTATATCATTAATCTATGGCCATTTCTTCCATGCAATTAAGGGATTTAGGTGAAAAATCATGCAAATGGGAAGAAGTTTTCCTAATTAGAAAATACGAGAATTTAATAGGATTTTGTCGTCGATTTTCGATGATTCTTGTTCGTGTGAGCTTGTGAGTGAATGGGTGTTCTAAATTTGTAACTTTCACTCGATTCCGAGACGTGGGCCCGGGGGACTTTTTGGGCGATGTTCCTAAATTTGCGTATTAGCCTCGAACTTATTAGCTATTTTGATTTCTTAAAGTGATATTTACATCATGCAATCGAATTGAATAGATTTGTGCCATTCAGAGTCGGATACTCGTGGCAAGAGCGTGGTTTCGAGTTGAGTAGCGCAGTCGAGGTAAGTGACTTGCCTAACTCTGTGTTGGGGACTTCCCCTAGGCTGTTTTAATACTGTTTAAGTTGATTGGGCGCCGTGTGCGTGAGGTGACGAGTACGTACACGAGCCATTATTGCAAAAACTCCATCCATGACTTAAATCATTTCACTCCTATTTCACTGATTCATGTATCGACTATGTAGTTTAGATTAGGAAATAGCACGTCTACCTGTTTTACTTGAATTTTCCCTAGTTATTACTATATGTACCATGCTTAGGTTGTTTTATCCATATTTTGCCTGTGATTTTTCCTGAACTTTTTATATAAAAATTGTATTCTGTAATTGTACTGCATTGCATATTTAAATTGGGACTACGGACGAGATTCCGGGAGCTTTTCCCCCTATACTGCATTACATATTTAAATTGGGACTACGTACGAGATTCCGAGAGCTTTCTCAGTGTACTGCATAGCATATTTAAATTGGGACTACGGACGAGATTCCGAGATCTTTCCCCCAGTACTACATTGCATATTTAAATTGGGACTACGGACGAGATTCCTGGAGCATTCCCCATGTACTTCATTGCATACTTATTACTGTGATATATGTTGTGCTGAGCCGAGGAGTCCCTGTTATTATTTCCTTTTTGCTCATTTTTTCTACTGATTTGCCTCAGCTTATTATATCTCTCTGTTCACATTTTTATACTGTTTTACTATAAAAATCCATTAGAGCCTTAACCTGACCTCGTCATTACTCGACTAGGGTTAGGCTTGGCACTTACTCGGTACTAATTTTCCGGTGTACTCATGCCCTTTCCTGTACATGTGTTTCGTGTGCAGATCCAGGTACCAGCGCTCAGTTTCGTGGCTAGGGGTCCGAGCAACAACTTTTAGGAGACCGAAAGGTAATTCCGTCGCGTCCGCAGAGTCCTTGAGTCACCTTCCACTCCAAATTTAGGTAGATTTCTTTTCTTTTTTTCATGTAAATTCCCTCTCGTTGTATAGAGTTATTTTGAGACAGAGCTTGTGACTAAAGTGATATTCCAGGTTTTGGGAAAAGTTGTATTTTTTTTTTGTATGCGCCAAGTGGAGATGTTCCATTGTAGACTCACCTATTTTGTCTTTATTTATATTGCTTTTGTTTAATATGTGTTTCCACAATTAGGCTTACCTAGTCGTAGTAGAATAGGTGCCATCACGATGCCTTCGGAGGGGAAATCGGGTCGTGACAAGTTGGTATCAGAGTGTCTAGGTTCATAGGAGTTACACGTCACATGCCGGTTTATTAGAGTCTCGCGGATCGGTGCGGAAACGTCCGTATGTATCTTCGAGAGGCTATGTAACTGTTAAGAACAATCATATTTCTTTGATTTCCTTGTCGTGCGAGTTATTGACATCAGAAATTCTATTCTATTCTTTGCCACAGATGGTGAGGACCCGTACTGGGAGGACCGATGACCAGGCACCCGAGACCTCTGCCAGAGCCGCCAGAGGCCGGGGCCGGGGTAGAGGACGACCGCATGATGCAGCCCGAGAACCGGCGAGAGCAGCGGTAGAGGAGCCTATGGCAGCCCCAGCTGGAGAGCCGACAGAAGAGGTCCCTATTGCTGCTCCAGCCTTGCAGGAGACCTTCGCTCAGTTCATGAGCATGTTCAGTACTCTAGCACAGGCTGGACTATCCGATAGCTCCCGCTGCATCTCAGGCCGGGGGAGGGTCAAAGACTCCCGCAGCCCGCACTCCTGATCAGAGGGGTCAGGTTGATCAGGCCCCAGAGTATATTCCTATGCCCCAGCGGCTCCAGTTCAGCATGATGCTAGGGCAACGGCTTCTGAGGTCGAGCATCTCAGACTTGAGAGGTACAAGAAGTACCACCCACTTACTTTCAGCAGACTAGCTTCAGATGATGCTCTGGGATTTCTTGAGGAGTGTCATCGTATTTTCCGCACTATGGGAATTGTGGAGACCAATGGGGTTTCTTTCACCGCTTTCCAGCTGAGGGGAGCGACATATCAGTGGTGGCGGGCCTATGAGCTGAGTATTCTGGACGAGGCAACCTCACTCACTTGGACTTAGTTTTCAGAGATGTTTCTGTGAGAGTATGTCCCTCAGAGCCTCAGGGATGCTTGGAGCGCGAAGTTTGAGAAGTTGCGCCAGGGTACTATGACTGTGTCAGAGTATGCAGTCCGTTTCAGTGAGTTAGGTCGGCATGCACCAGCCTTGGTTGCCATAGTCAGAGAGCGAGTTCGCCGCTTCATTGAGGGACTCCATCCTAGTATTCGGACCAGTATGGCCAGAGAGTTGGAGATGGATATCAATTACCAGTAGGCAGTGAGTATTTCCAGGAGAGTAGAGGGCATGTTCGCCCGGGACAGAGAGGAGAGGGAGGCCAAGATGTCTCGAGAGACTAGCCATTTTTTAGGAGCTCGTGCACCAGCAACATGTCACGGTAGGGGGTTTGTGGGTCGCCCTATTCATTCAGACCTTCCAGCAACCAGTGGTATTCCAGCTCCTCCTATACCTCAAGAGTTCTATTATGCACCGCCAGTATCCAGTATGCCTCCAGTTCGAGGTGCTGTTTCCGGCTAGTCCAGTAGGCCAGCTCCTATTCAGTCTCAGCCGCAGCGTCCTCCAAGGGGTTGTTTTGAGTGTGGTGACACTCGTCACTTGATTAGAGATTTCCCCAGGGCTAGGAGGGGTGCACCTCCTCAGTCTTATCAGCCTCCACGTGCTCCGCCGGGTCCTCCGGCTATTCTTCCAGCCCCAGCTGCCACTCCACCTCCTCAGCCAGCTCGAGGTGGGGGTCGGGGAGGTAGAGGTCGCCCTAGAGGGGGAGGCCAGGACAGATACTATGCCTTTCCAGCCCGTTCTGAGGCTGTTGCTTCAGACTCAGTCATCACAGGTATTGTCCCTGTCTGCCATAGGGATGCATCAGTATTATTTGATCCAGGCTCTACGTATTCATATGTGTCCTCTTATTTTGCTCCATATTTGGGGATATCTCTGGATTCTATGAGTTCCTNATGGACTAGTTGTCGCCCCATTATGCTATTCTTGATTGTCACGCTAAGACCGTGACGCTGGCTATGCCAGGCTTGCCGAGATTTGAGTGGAGAGGTACCTTAGAGTATACTCCCCGCAGGGTCATTTCATTCCTTAAGGCTGAGCGGATGGTTGAGAAGGGGTGTGATGCGTACTTGGCCTATGTGATAAATGTCAGTGTTGATACTCCTCCAGTTGAGTCAGTTCCAGTAGTGAGGAACTTTCCTGATGTATTATTCCCAGCTGATTTTTCGGGTATGCCGCCCGACAGAGATATTGACTTCGGCATTGATTTGTTGCCGGGCACTCAGCCCATTTCTATCCCTCCTTACTGTATGGCTCCTCCTGAGTTGAAGGAGCAGTTACAAGAGTTGCTTGATAAGGGTTTCATCAGACCCAGTGTATCACCTTGGGGTGCTCCAGTATTGTTTGTGAAGAAAAAAGATGGTTCTATGCGTATGTGTATTGATTATCAGCTGTTGAACAAGGTCACCGTGAAGAACATGTATCCTTTGCCTCGCATTGATGATTTATTCGACCAACTACAGGGTTCCAGAGTATTCTCCAAGATTGACTTGCGTTCTGGCTATCATCAGTTGAAGATTCAGGAGCCGGATATCCCGAAGATTGCCTTCAGGACCAGATATGGCCACTATGAGTTTCTTGTTATGTCATTTGGGCTGACCAATGCCCCAGTAGCTTTTATGCATTTGATGCACATGTGTTCCGGCTTTATCTTGATTCCTTCGTCATTGTGTTTATTGACGACATCTTGGTGTATTCCCGATCACGGGGAGATCATGAGCAGCATTTGAGGACTGTGCTTTAGACTTTGAGGGAGAAGAGATTGTATGCTAAATTCTCTAAATGTGAGTTTTGGCTTGACTCAGTAGCATTCTTGGGCCACATAGTGTCTTAGGATGGGATCAAGGTAGATCCGAAGAAGGTGGAGGCGGTGCAGAGTTGGCCTAGACCGTCATCAGCTACGGAGATCCATAGTTTCCTTGGTTTGGCTGGGTACAATCGCTGTTTTGTGGAGGGTTTTTCGTCCATTGCAGCACCGATGACAAGTTTGACTCAAAAGGGTGCTCCGGTCAGGTGGACTGAGGAGTGTGAGGAGAGATTTCAGAAGCTCAAGACAACCCTGACTTCAGCTCCAGTGTTGGTATTGCCTACGGGTTCAGGGTCCTATACCGTCTATTGTGATGCTTCGAGGATTGGCCTCAGACCAATGTTGATGCAGGACGGTAGGATGATTGCCTACGCATCCAGACAATTGAAGGTGCATGAGAATAACTATCCAGTTCATGATCTTGAGTTGGCAGCGATTGTTCACTCCCTGAAGATATGACGTCATTATTTATACGGTGTTCCCTGTGAGATTTTCACTGATCACCGGAGTTTGCAGCACATATTTAAGCAGAAGGACCTCAATTTGCGCCAGCGGAGATGGTTGGAGTTGCTAAAGGAATATGACATCACTATATTATACCACCCGGGGAAGGAAAATGTGGTGGCCGATGCCTTGAGTCGTCGGGTGGAGAGTTTGGGGAGTTTGGAATATCTTCCGGCAGTTGAGAGTCCCTTGGCCTTAGATATTCAGTCCTTAGCCAGTCAGTTTGTGAGGTTGAATCTTTCGGAGCCTTGCCGGGTTTTAGCTTGTGTGGTGGCTCGGTCTTCTCTTTACTACCGTATTCGAGAGCGCCAGTATGATGATCCCCACCTTCTGGTTCTTCAGGACAGGGTTCGACGAGGTGACGCTAGGGATATGACTATATATGATGACGGTGTGATGAGGATGCAAGGTCAGATCTGTGTGCCCAATGTGGATGGGCTTCGGGAGTTGATTCTTGAGGAGGCCCGTAGCTCGCGGTGTTCCATTCATCCGGGAACCGCGAAGATGTACCAGGATCTGAGACAACACTATTGGTGGAGAAGGATGAAAAATGATATGGTGGAGTTTGTGTCCAAGTGTCTCAACTGTCAGAAAGTCAAATATGAGCATCAGAGACCGGGAGGGTTACTTCAGCAGATTGAGCTTCTAGAGTGGAAGTGGGAGCGGATCACCATGGACTTCGTGGTTGGACTTCCTCGGACTTTGAAGAAGTTCGATGCTATTTGGGTGATTGTGGATCGACTGACTAAGTCAGCCCATTTCATTCCGGTGTTGACTACATACTCTTCCAAGAGGTTGGCGGAGATTTATATCAGGGAGATTGTTCGTCTCCACGGTATTTCTAGTATCTATCATTTCAAACAGAGGTACACAGTTCACTTCACGGTTCTAGAGAGCCGTTTAGTAGGAGCTAGGCACCAAGGTAGAGTTGAGTACAACCTTTCACCCTCAGACGGACGGGCAAACCGATCGCACAATTCAAATTCTTGAGGATATGCTCTGTGCCTGTGTGATGGATTTCGAAGGGTCATGGGACCGATACTTGCCACTTGCAGAGTTTGCTTATAATAACAGCTACCAGTAAAAAAATCAGATGGCGTAGTATGAGGCTTTTTATGGTAGATGGTGCCGGTCCCCAGTGGGATGGTTTGAGCCGGGCGAGGCCCGATTGTTGGGTACAGATTTGGTCCAAGACGCCCTAGACAAGGTAAAGGTGATTCAGGAGAGACTTCGCGCAACTCAGTCTAGGCAGAAAAGTAATGCGGACCAGAAGGTTCGTGATTTGGCGTTTATGGCTGGTGATCGGGTTTTGGTTCAGGTATCGCCCATGCAGGGCGTCATGAGGTTCGAGAAGAAGGGTAAGCTGAGTCCGAGATTTATTGGCCCTTTTGAGGTGTTGTGACGTGTTGGGGTGGTTGCTTATGAGCTATCCCTGCCTCCCAACCTAGCAGGAGTTCATCCGGTATTCCACGTCTCCATGCTCCGGAAGTATCACGGTGACCCGACTCACATTTTGGATTTCAGTTCAGTCCAGTTGGACCAGGATTTAACATATGTTGAGGAGCCAGTAACTATATTGGATAGACAGGTCAGAAAGCTCAAGTAAAAGGATATTGCGACAGTAAAGGTTCAGTGGAGGGGTCAGCCAGTCGAGGAGGCGACTTAGGAGACCGAGCAGGATATATGCAGTTAGTACCCTCATCTTTTCACAGCTTCAGGTATGTTTCTATACTCATTCGAGGACGAACGATTTTCTTAAGAGGGGGAGAATGTAACGACCCGATAGGTTGTTTTGAGAGTTAGCTCCCCGATTCCCTAATAACTATTTTCCCCATGTCTATTTTTGTTTTTGGGACTTGTTGGAACATTGAGTGGTGAAATTCAGAGAGTTTTTGGACACATAGTCCTTCTATGTGAGTTTAATCCTTAGAAATTGGACCATAGTTGGAACTGTGGGAAGACGGGTCCGGAATGGGATTCTGTCGACTCTGTTAGCCCAGTTGGGTGATTTCGGAGTTAGGAGCGTGTACGGAATGTGCTTTTGAGGTCTATAGTAGATTTAGGCTTGAATTGGCGAAAATTAGAATTTCGACGATTTCGGCCGATAGGTGGAATTTTGATATCGGGCTCGGAATGGAATTCTGAGAGTGACTGTAGGTCCGTTGTATCATTTGTTACCTATGTGTAAAAGTTCATTCAGACTAGTTTTGATGTGTTTCGGCATCAGTTGTAGATTTTGGAAATTTCATAAGTTCTTAGGCTTGAGTTCATGTATAATTGGTGATTTTGGTGTTATGTGATGTGTTTTGGAGGCTCGACTAAGTTTGGATAAGGTATTAGGACTGGTTGGTAAGTTTGGTTGAGGTCCCGGGGGCCTCGGGGATGTTTCGGATGCTCAACGGGTGATTTTAGAACATGGAAAAACAGCTGAACCATTGCTGGTTATGGTGTCTCGCACCTGCGATGGACCTTCCGCAGGTGCGGACACGCAAGTGCGTACGAGGGGCTCGCAGGTGCGGGCTTCGCCAAGTCACCCAATCCTCGCAGGTGCGGTTGGTTTTTCACAGGTGCGGAGTTATAGATGCGGCCAATTGATCACAGGTGCGGCCCCAGGCCTTTTAGCGGGTTTTCGCACCTGCGATGGATATTCCGCAGGTGCAGTCCAAGGGGGCGCAGGTGCGAAAATCGCTGAGTAGATATATCATATTCGAGGGCTTGAAGTTCATAACTTCTAAAATCATTTGGAGCTCGGGTGTAGGCGATTTGGAGTGAGTTTTGAGGATAAACTTCATAGGTAACAATTACTAACGCTATTCCCTTTGTATATCATTAATCTATGGCCATTTCTTCCATGTATTAAGGGATTTAGGTGAAAAATCATGCAAATGGGAAGAAGTTTTCCTAATTAGAAAATATGAGAATTTAATAGGATTTTGTCGTCGGTTTTCGATGATTCTTGTTCGTGTGAGTTCGTGAGTGAATAGGTGTTCTAAATTTGTAACTTTCACTCGATTCCGAGACGTGGGCCCGGGGGACTTTTTGGGCGATTTTCCTAAATTCGCGTATTAGCCTCAAACTTATTAGCTATTTTGATTTCTTAAAGTGATATTTACATTATGCAATCGAATTGAATAGATTTGGGCCATTCTGAGTCGGATACTCGTGGCAAGAGCGTGGTTTCGAGTTGAGTAGCGTAGTCGAAGTAAGTGGATTGCCTAACTCTGTGTTGGGGACTTCCCCTAGGCTGTTTTAATACTGTTTATGTTGATTGGGCACTGTGTGCGTGAGGTGACGAGTACGTACACAGGCCATTATTGCAAAAACTCCATCCATGACTTAAATCATTTCACTCCTATTTCACTAATTCTTGTATCGACTAAGTAGTTTAGATTAGGAAATAGCATGCCTACCTGTTTTACACTATTTTTCCCTAGTTATTACTATATGTACATGCTTAGATAGTTTTATCCATATTTTGCCTGTGATTTTTTCTGAACTGTTTTAAATAAAAATTGTATCCTGTAATTGTACTGCATTGCATATTTAAATTGGGATTACAGACGAGATTCCGGGAGCTTCCCCCTTGTACTGCATTGCATATTTAAATTGGGACTCCAGACGAGATTCCGGGAGCTTTTCCCCTGTACTGCATTGCATATTTAAATTGGGACTACGGACGAGATTCCAGGAGCTTTCCTCTTGTACTGCATTACATACTTATTACTGTGATATATGTTGTGCTGAGGCGAGGGCTCCCTATTATCATTTTCTTTTTGCTCATTGTTTCTACTAATTTGTCTCAGTTTATTATATCTCTCTATTCACATTTTTATACTGTTTTACTATAAAAATCTAGTAGAGCCTTAACCTGACCTCGTCACTACTCGACTGGTGTTAGGCTTGGCACTTACTGGGTACCAATTTGTGGTGTACTCATGCCCTTTTCCCCACATGTTTTTCGTGTGCAGATCAAGGTACCATCGCTCAGTTTCGTGGCTAGGGGTCTGAGCAGCAGCTTTTAGGAGACCGAAAGGTAATTCTGCCGCGTCAGCAGAGTCCTTCGAGTCACCTTCAACTCCAGATTTAGATAGATTTCTTTTTTTCATTTAAATTCCCTCTCGTTGTATAGAGCTATTTTGAGACAGAGCTTGTGACTAAAGTGATATTCCGGATTTTGGGAAAAGTTGTATTTTTTTTTGTATGCGCCAAGTGACGATGTTTCATTGTAGACTCACTTATTTCGTCTTTATTTCTATTGCTTTTGTTTAATATGTGTTTCCGCAATGAGGCTTACCTAGTCGTAGTGACTAGGTATCGTCACGATGCCTTCAGAGGGGAAATCGGGTCGTGCCATTTTTAGTAGCCGCTATCTATTATCCGGAGACACGAGGTATATCTGCCGGCATTCGTAGATCCTGAGAGTCTCCTCTTAGTTCATAGAAACTGGTTTATATTTTCTCAAAACAGTTATATTATTTCTTTCAGCCCATTATTTGTAGTATTCTTTAGTAGTTCGTAAATTGTGACACCAGACCCTGGGGTAGTCTTAGAGTTATTTCTATAATTAGTTCGTCGCTTGAATTATTTAGTTGTTTATCATTTTATATTTGGATCTATTCATTGGAAACCATTAGATTAAGTTTAGTTTAAATTTATTTTATTATGTTTAAATGGATAATCTAAGGAAAATAGCTAATCGGACTCTAACATTATCTTGCCTAGCAAGTGTGGTGTTAGGCGCCATCACGATCCCTAAGGTTGGGAATTTGGGTCGTGACAGGTATAAGGAGTTTTTTCCAATTTAAGTGACATTAATCGAATTTGGGATTATCATTTTTATTGAGATTCGCCACTTGGAATATTTATGGTGTCCCAAGTCACTAGTTTATTTTAAAATCCCAAATCGAGGAAAATTTGACTTCGTTTAAAGTCTGCGAAACTAGAAAAACTAGGTAAAGAATTCTGTTAACCCGAGAGAAGGTGTTCAGCACTCCCAAGTTCCGTGGTTCTAGCACGGTCGCTTAATTATTCATACTCGGCTTATTTGTGTCTAATTACTCTTTTTAGGACCTATGTTTATTTTTATCTTTTACCGCTATTAATCACTTGATTCGTCTAAAGGATTACCTTAATTCTAGTTATGCGTATGTATACCCTTTTAGTTTGGTGTGTCGAAAATCATGTCATGCGTACGTGTACACAATTCACGACGTTTGGTTTATTTAAGAAAAATAGTCAAGGCCGTGCGAACGTCTAGCTTGGATTTATTTGAAATCAGGATCACGTCACGCGAACATGTACACAATCACGATAGTGGTTTAAAATCCGCGCCTAAAAGCATTTCTACGAGTATTTGATTAAGGCCCTTTATTTACTAAGGGTGTTTGACCATGGTCACGTGAACATGTACCTTGGTTTATTTTGGTATCACAACTATGTCACGCATGTGTGTCCATAATTGTAATCATTAATTTGATTATGAGTACCTAAAGTCATGCTGATGTCTCTAATCCTACGTCATATATCTAGGTGTAACAGGTTCAATACTAATGTGACTTTGTTTGTATCGAATATGGCGTGTTACCTACAAACTGCTTATGAGGCCCAGATATTTAGAATTTTGAGGCCTGATAAGGACTGATTCCAAATGGACTCTGACCCATGATTATATTGTCCATTTTTTGGACTCTACTACTGAACTAATTAGAAAGAATTTGGGCCTGTTTCAGTTCAATTAGACTCTAACCCAATTCAACATTTAATCATTCAAACACATTTGATTCAAAAAAAGAAAAAAAAGGTTTGGGGCCTAGTAATGAGTCCAAATGACTCTGGCCCAATATACATTTGTGGACAAAAGGAATTCAAAAGAAAAAATTTCGGGCCTGATGATGATGAGTCCAAATGAACTCTATCCCACTACATGTTTCTGAAGGAATTTTGAAATAAAATTTTGTAATAACATTTATAAAATTTGCCTATATTTTGTTTATATTTAAAAACATAAATAAAAAGAGTTTTGAATAAATTGAAATTTTTTTGCCAAATCTTGGACATTCTCCCTACTAATTTGCCTAAGTTTTTATTTTTCGGAATGTAGGTTTTCAAACTTATTTGTATTTCGAAAATCTTAAAGTGTGAAGGCCATTTGATCAACTCATTTGATTTAGTAAAAAAATCAGAATACAATTTCATAAACCCAATTGGTTTTGGGCTTGAAAATGCATTCCGATCACTATTCAATTTACTTGAAAAAATCTGATTTTCTTAATGATTTTAAGCTAACAATAATCAACATATTTAATTATTAGAAAGAACAGTATGGTATAGTTTCTAATCTATTAAGGTGATTTAACATACAAAGAAATGCAGTAAAAATTATTACATTTTTGCCGATTGAACTAATAATAAGACTGCCTATGGATATTTTGACAGAATTTCTGGAATGATCTATGTGATATTATTGCATATGAACATACATATTTTATGAATATATGACTCTTTAAGCAGGTTTCGTAATTTTCAAAACACTTTCAAACTAATAGGGTTGCCTAAAACACTGTAAATGAATTTGTAACATAACTTTCAAGTAAACAATTTCAACTAACATGATTCATACAATATTCAAACTAGTTGCAGATTTATCAACAAATTTCAGTCGTGATTCAGCAAAAGAAAGAAGCTTTATATTTTGTTAAGAAAATACCTTGACAGCAGCAAGAACACAAACAGATAAAGAAAATAAGTCTCTGAAATATTGAGTAAGAGCAGCAGCAAGAAAACCCAAGCAGGAAATCAAAATCAGCTTCCAATGAAAACCCAGAAATTCAGAAGACAATGTGAAAAAACAGTAGGAGTTCTTTGCTACTAGTGAAAGAAAAAGACATCAGCTTTCTATTTCAGGTTTATTAAAATGTTTCTGTTTTCAAGTGTAAAAAAAAATTAGAATCTCTGTGAAATCTGAGATGAGAAATTCTGTGTAACTAAATCTCAGAATCTCCCCTTAGAATGAAAAGATTGAATGTATTTATAGAATGATGAGGTGAAAAGGGATGAGAATTAAGGCCCATAGAATCTATCAGAATTCCCTATAAATTAGGGATAATGGCATCTTCTGTACAAAAATGGACAGCTGTGCAGAATCTGGAACTTTCCTTATCTCAGAAAATGGACAAGTGTCCTATTTTCGGATATTTTCGGATCTTATCCTTTTTCCTACTCAGCATTGGGACAACTGTCCCTTATTCTAGAAAGTTCTAGCACTTTCTAAAATGATTTATAGAATTATGTTTCCATAATCGACCCTTAAAGGTCTTGGAATTACCTCAAAATCAGATTGATTTTGGGCCTAAGTCAAGTAACTTTTAGCCTGAAGAGCCTAGCTCTTAAGCTTTCAAAGCAATGGGCCTGTCTATTTAGCCAGGCCCAATAAAAATAAAATAGCAAAGATATGGGCCTATCTATTTAGCTAGGCCCAATAATAATAAATACAACAAAGTGATGGGCCTGTCTATTTATCCAGGTCCAAACCATTAACAACAATAAATAAAAATATAATAAACAAAAATGAAACAGAAAGAAAGAAATGTAACACTATATATATATATATATATATATATA